>SJYV01043502.1:542503-552511 GCA_006410875.1 Neotragus pygmaeus | reverse complement strand
GGCCTGGCGTGCTGTGATTCATGGGGTCACAAAGAGTCAGACACGACTGAGTGACTGAACTGAACTGAGAGCACCTCCTCTTTGGCTTCATAATATGTTTGGAATGAAAGCTTCTCTTTTTCTTTTTGAGAACAAATAATCTGATTTTATGACCCATTGTCTCAGTCACCTGGGCTCCTCAACCCAGGAACCATCTTCACAAAGTCATGAGTGTGATGGTCAGCAGGCACATGAAAAGATGCTCAGCATCACTTATCATGCTGCTGCTGCTACTGCTGCTAAGTCACTTCAGTCGTGTCTGATTCTGTGCGACCCCATAGATGGCAGCCCACCAGGCTCCCCTGTCTTTGGGATTCTCCAGGCAAGAATACTGGAGTGGGTTGTCATTTCCTTCTCCAATGCATGAAAGTGAAAAGTGAAAGTGAAGTCGCTCAGTCATGTCTGACTCTTAGTGACCCCATGGACTGCAGCCTACTAGGCTCCTCCATCCATGGGATTCTCCAGGCAAGAGTACTGGCGTGGGGTGCCATTGCCTTCTCACTTATTATGAGGGATATGCAAATCAGAATTATAGTGGGGTACCGTCTCACACTAGCCAGAGAGGCCATTGTTAGACAGTCTACAAATAATAAATTCTGGGGAGGGTGTGGTAAAAGGGAACCCTCCTACACTGATGCTGGGAATGTCAATTGGTGCCGCCACTAAGGAGAGCAGTATGGCATTTCCTTAAAATACTACAAATAGAGCTACCATATGATCCAGGAACCCCATTCCTGGGCATATATCCAAAAACTGATACATGCACCTCAATGTTCAGTGCAGCATTATATACAATAGCCAAAACATAAAAACAACCTCAATGTCTATCCACAGATGAATGAATAAAGATGATGTGGTACATATATACTATGGAATATTACTCTGCCACAAAAATGAAAGAATGCCATTTGCAGCAATGGATGGACCTAGAGATGATCATATTAAGTGAAGTAAATAAATCAAAAACAAATATCATATAGTATCATCATATCTAAAAAAGATATAAATGAACTTATTTACAAAACAGAAACAGATTCACAGACATAGAAAATAAACCAAGGTTACCAAAGAGAAAGGTTGGGGAGAGGAATAAATAGGGAGTTTGGTATTAACAAATACACACTACTATATGTAAATTAGACAGTCAACAACGACCTGCAGTACAGCACAGGGAACTATATTCAAAAAGGATCTGAAAAAGAATATGTATATGTATATACATACATATATACACATAGATGTGTATAACTGAAGCACTTTGCTGTACACCAGAAACTAACAGAGCATTGTAAGTTAACTATATGCTAATCAAATCAAAGAGAGAATTCATGAATGAGCAAGGAGTTGGGGGGAAGTAGCAGGTGTCCTGGGAAGTCCCCAGGGTCCCCCTTTCCTCCTCCAGCTCTGGTGCCCTCCTGTCTCTTTGGCAGGACATGTGCTGGTCCTGACACCAGAGGCAGCCCAGGAGGGGTATCCTGTCGTTTGAATAGACACGAGTTACTTCTCTTGGATGTGCTCTTCAGGTTGGCTGTTTGGGCCCAGGTTCTGACTCTCCTGTCCCCCTTCCTGACTGCAGTGTCTGCCTCTTGGTGACGACGGCAGCGTGAGACCTGCCACGGCCCACCTGAAGCATCAGAGTGCTGTGATCAGCCTACTGGGCCACAGGGCAAGAGAGGGCCTGGATCCCGAGAGCGAGGACCCGGAGCTGGCCCTGGAGCAGTACGTGCCCACCGGCCTGGAGCTGGCAGCCCTGTGGCCTGAGAGCCTGCATCTGCTGAGCCGGGCAGCCCTGACCAGAGCCCCAACAGGGACTCCAGCTCTGACTATGTGAACAACACCTCGGCGCAGAAGAACTATGACTCGGGGCTGCCCGAAGAGGAGGAGGGCATCACCTACTACATCCGCTACTGCCCGAGGATGACAGCTTCCTGCAGGGTGCGGACTGCGAGGGGCAGGGCTGCCTGGCCCATGACGTGCGCCACCTGGAGATGGATGAGTGCCAGGAGGTGGTGGAGGAGTGGACGGAGCTGGGGCCCGACGACTCCCCAAGGCCTGCTCACCCGCCGTGGCCGGCCGTGGCCCCAGCAGACACCAGCGCAGGCCCAAACACAAGGGCAGGCCCAAGTCTCTGAATCTCCCTCCCGAGGCCAAGCACCCTGCCGATGCCCAGAGGAGCTTCAAGACCAAGACCCGGACCTCGGAGGAGAGGCCCAAGTGGATTCTGGCTGGCCTTGGGGAAGCGGAGTGGGGCTGAGAGCAAAGGCATCTGTGCAGCCCCCAAGTCAGAATGCGAGTCAGTTCTCCATGCATTCAGTCATGCATGGAAATCCCGGCCACTCCTGTTCACCCATCAGATGCCATAGTAAATGCTGAGGAAATCTTGTTGAGGCTCATTGGCAGCCAGATCTCCTAGCAGACACCCAGCCCACAGCAGAGCTTGGGTCCCTCCCCTCCTTGCTCTGGATCTGCCCATGTTGGGGTGGTCCCTGAGACTGTCGCCCCTCCCCGGGGAGTTTCCGTCAGTCATAGGGATCTGGTACTGCTGGCAAGTGCAGACAGCTGCAGCCAGTGGTTGGCACAGCCCAGCAGCAAGGGGCAGCGACCCAAGTGCATTTCACAGGGGCGGTGGAATCTGGTGACACTTCTCTGAAAGACCCGGGGCCTTGGTATGGTTGGCAAGTCACTGTAAATAACCATTTTGCAAATAATTATTTGAAAGTTTGACAATCTTGGAGAAGAAATCCATGCTAATGAGGCTAGTAGATTTAAGCATAACTGTATTTTCTTTTACTTATAGCACAGTAAGTGTGCATTCTAATAAACACTTTTGAAAAATTGCCTTTCAAAAAGAAAAACTTACGTGTATATAGAAGGAAGATGCATGTGAAGGAACTTCTATTTGACTGATTCTATGGAAAGTGAGAATGAACTGCTTTCATATTTGTTTTTTAATTGGAGTATAGTTGCTTTACAATGTTGTGTTAGTTTCTGCATTTCCCTCTTCCTATGTTACTGTAAAGCCATTTCTAGACCTTATGTGATTTAATCCATAAATTGTTCAGTAGTATGTGTGTGTTTATTGCATTTTTTACATATTTATACAAAATCAGAATGGCTCTAAGACAAAATTAGTGGTAATCCTTTAATATCATGAAATATCTAGTAGATATTCAAATTTGTTCCTCTGTAGTTTTTATAGGGTCTTTCTTTGAATGAAAATCCCAATAATAGGCACATATTGCCTTTGCTTGTTATATCTCCTTTGAGCCTTTTTGTTGTCATTTAGTTGTGTGTGGGGAGCAGGGGTCTTTTTTTTCATGATATTATTTATCTGGGAAACTCAAAATATCTCACAAATTATACTCATGGATTCCATATGACCTCAAGAAAATTAATCTCTGTGTATCAGACTCTACATCTGTAAAATAAGAGTAATTAGACATCAATCCAATCAGTAATCATTTATTGTATCCCCATAAGATTAATGACATTATTTAAATATTTTTTAAAATAAAGTTTTAAAGGCATTTTATTGTTATACAGAGCATACAAGTAAGTATACTGAAGATGGGCTTGAGATCAGGTACACCTATGAACAACATGAAGTGATACATAAAGACTTGGTTGGGCCAGCTCAAGCTATCCAGTAGTCATGTACAAATGTGAGAATTGGAGCATAAGGAAGGCTGAGCACCGAAGGCTGATCACTGTGCTTTCAAAGTGTGGTGCTGGAGAAGACTCTTGAGAGTTCCTTGGACAGCAGGGAGATCAAACCTATCAATCCTAAAAGAAATCAATCATGAATATTCATTGGAAGGACTGAGACTGAAACTCCAATACTTTGTCCACCTGATGCAAAGAGCTGACTTATTGGAAAAGACCCTGATGCTAGGAAAGATAGAAAGCAGGAAGCGAATGGGGAGACAGAGGATGAGACGGTTGGATGGCATCACTGACTCAATGGACAGGAGTTTGAGCAAACTCCAGGAGATAGTGAAGTACAGGAAAGCCTGGCATGCTGCAGTCCATGGTGTTGAAAAGAGCTGGACACAAATGAGCGATTGAACAACAAGCTCACGTTATATTTTGTCATCAGCATTTGCGGAAATGTTTGCTTTAAATACAGTTTTTTTTCTTATTTTAATTGGAATGTAATTGCTTTACAATGCTGTGTTAATCTCTGCTGTACAACAATGCGAGTCAACTGTATGCATACATATATCCCCTCCCTCTTGAGCCTCCCTCTCACCCTCCACACCCATCGCACCCCTCTAGATCATCGCAGAGCACCGAGCTGAGTTCCTTGTGTTGCACAGCAGCTTCGCACTGGCTGTTTATTTGACACGTGGTAGTGTATATATGTCAATGCTCTCAGTTCGTCCCACCCTCCCCTCCCCCAACTGTGTCCACAAGCCCATTCTCTACATCTATGCCTCTGTTCCTGCTTTGCAAAGCTCTTAAAATATTCTNAGTTCCTTGTGTTGCACAGCAGCTTCGCACTGGCTATTTATTTGACACGTGGTAGTGTATATATGTCAATGCTCTCAGTTCGTCCCACCCTCCCCTCCCCCAACTGTGTCCACAAGCCCATTCTCTACATCTATGCCTCTGTTCCTGCTTTGCAAAGCTCTTAAAATATTCTTTGTATCATTGATATTACTAGGTTTCTCTATTACGTGTATTGGTATTGGTTTATCTTTATTCTGCTTCATTCTCAAGTGCACTTTTAATTTGAGAACTCATCTCTCTTCANAAAAAAAAAAAGGTTTGTAATTTCATGTTAATTTTCCTCTTGGACAGTAACTCCAGTCATCAAATCTGTTGTCCTTATGAATCTCCTAAGATCTTCAAAAGAAGACAGAAGATCTGGAAACTATTTTCAATACTTGTGAAAGCCTGTCCTGTCAGAAGTCATATCTATATTGAGGCTTCAAAACCTAATAATAAATATCTTGTTTTTAAATGTTCAATACAAACTATAGTAATTAAGGTAATCTAGATAAGTACTAAATTTGCTGATGGAAGAGTTGATTTGCAATTGTCTGCTTTGTCTAAATCCACTAAAAGGACCAATAATAAAAGTGATGGATGGTAAAAGAACTGGGAGCCACTCATCCAGTACAACTTATTTTGTTGAGAGGAACCAAGGACATCCGAAATTAGAGTAAAGGGCAGAGCACAGGTTACACTCAGCTGCCTTTTCTTATGCCGTCTGCGCCCAGATGTGCTCTGCTTTACGTGGTCTTGGCTTCAGAATTCTTTCTGTTCTTTTTCAACACTATTTTGGTGTGTGCACTACAGGCATATTTTTACTTGTGGTCTTTACATGAATCCTTGTTTGTTAGGGTGCTTTCCCTGATAAGTAACAGAAACCTAACTCATCTGGCTTAAGCAATGAAGGGATTTATTAGTTCATATACCTGAAAAGTCTCAGAGGCAGGGTTTACTTAGGGGTTGGTTTGACTCATCAGCAGTTCAGTGATGTCATAAAGGACCCACCTACTTTCCTTCCTGACTTACTTCAGCAGTGCCAGCTTTACCCTCAGGCCCACTTCCTTCTTGGAGGCAAAAAGGCAGCAGTTTTGGTCTTCTTATCCACCCATCACCCCCTCCAGTAGGAAAAAGGGCCTCTCATAAGAGCTTTGGTATTTCTCTTCCAAAAGCTCTCCATCAGCTTCTCCTTGTATCTCAGCCCAGATCAGGTCACACGAAGTTTCTAAACCAGCCCCTATTGTCAGGGAATGCCAGGTTGTAACACAAGGTGCCTAAACCAGTGACTAATGAGAGTTACTCTCACTGTTTTACACTAATCAAGGTCCATCCTAGAGCTGGAGATGGGCTCAGCCTAAACAGAAACAGAGGAGAAAGCAGAGAAGGGGAAGTACTTGAATACAAATTAGGAAAAGTTACAGAAACAGGAGTCTGGATAGGAGTAACAGATATCCACCACAATCATCTATTTAAATAGCCATATTTTAACATAAGAACATTTATGCCTCGTCACTTTTTTTTGAGAAACGCACAGTATCTTTTGAAAAAAGAACACCCAGTCATCAAAAGCGGTAGGAACTGGTTCGGGAGCTGTGCTTGGGGACACGATTTCCTTCTTCCTCAGCGAACAAGATTGCCTTTAGCAGTCTGTGCTCTCCTGACCTGCACAGGGCTGTTCCCTATTAATAACAATCACAGCTAAGGCCTGGGCACCTTGACCTGATGTGAAAGTGTAGTTAATGCATCTTTCTTCAGCTGGACCCTGTTCTTCTAAGAACGTTAAGACAGGCCCAGTGACCTAGGAGAAGGACACAAAACCCCCAACCCCTATAACATGTGTCAGATAATATGATTATAGCTCTGCCTTCCCCCCGTTGAACTTAAGTGATTGCTGTGTTTCTTGTCCTATCTGTTGTCCTGAGGGTCCAGCCTTTCAGGCAGCCCATGAACAAGGTCTGAAAGATAATTTTCCAACTCGTGATAATATCATGGTGGTAGTCTAGCAGTGCATATGTAATCTATCATCTGCACTTTAATACATGATAATTACTCTTGGAAAAATGATTTAATTAAGAATAGTAAATTAGTAACTTGGGTGCCTGCTGCTTGCCAGACACTGCTAGGTGCTTTGTCTATACTACACTGACCAAATTGGAGGCAGAAACAGGAAGCTTGAACTCCCGATGGCCGTGAGCTCCTCCTCACTAGTTTGCCAGCTGGGGGATGGAGAGAACCAGAGCATGCGGGTGGCACCTTTACAGTGCTTAAAATTCCAAACAGCTAAAGACTCACTAAAGAGCCTCTTGATGAAAGTGAAAGAGGAGAGTGAAAAAGTTGGCTTAAAGCTCAACATTCAGAAAACGAAGATCATGACATCTGGTCCCATCACTTCATGGCAAATAGATGGGGAAACAGTGGCTAACTTTATTTTGGGGGGCTCCAAGATCACTGCAGATGGTGACTGCAGCCATGAAATTAAAAGACGCTTACTCATTGGAAGGAAAATTATGACCAACCTAGACAGCATATTAAAAAGCAGAGATTACTTTGTCAAAAAAGGTCTGTCTAGTCAAGGCTATGGTTTTTCCAGTGGTCATGTATAGATGTGAGAGTTGGACTATAAAGAGGGTTGAGCGTCAAAGAATTGATGCTTTTGAACTGTGGTGTTGGAGAAGACTCTTGAGAGTCCCTTGGACTGCAAGGAGATCCAACCAGTCCATCCTAAGGGACATCGATCCTGGGTGTTCATTGGAAGGACTGATATTAAAGCTGAAACTCCAGTATTTTGGCCACCTGATGCGAAGAGCTGACTCATTTGAAATGACCCTGATGTTGGGAAAGATTGAGGGCAGGAGGAGAAGGGGACGACCAAGGATGAGATGCCTGGATGGCATCACCGACTCAATGGACGTGAGTTTGGGTAAACTCCAGGAGTTGGTGATGGACAGGGAGGCCAGGCATGCTGCGGTTCATGGGGTCGCAAAGAGTTGGACACAACTGAGCGACTGAACTGAACTGAAAGACTCACTTTAGGAGGTAGTACTTTTCTGGGCTTCAGGCCGCCAGCATCCCCCTCTTACAGATTCTGGACATTCAGTTAGGTAGTTCCTTAACCATACGGTAGAACAGAAATGTTAGAGCCCATCACGGGCCCCCACTTCAGTCTTTCTTAATGCCTGTGACTAGAGACAAAGTTTATAAGGCTAGACTTTCAGTTTACATCCAAGAGGTGGCGCCATAACGCAACAGCAGAAACCCACACACAGTTTAAAGAAGGGAATGGTTTCTCAATTTCTTCTGAAATGAGTACTCTTAGGAATCCCTTTATGTTGTGCCCGACTACCAATATCAGAATCTCTGGTCCTTCTTGTCTGGTCTCTTCAGTGACGTTCCTTATACTTAATCCCCTCACATTCTGGGTTTAGCACAGACCAGAGTGTGGCATTAACCAGGGCCGGCTGAGTACTCGAGAGTATGTGTCAGCACTATGGTGGAGCCAGCAAGGTCCCAAGTGCCTCCCTTAACTTTGCAGCTTTCAGATATCCCATCTAGTCACTGTCTTTGAAAACAGAATTGGGCTGGACAACTGACAAGGAATTAAAAGGATGCCAGTTTATTAACTGGAGTGAAGAACACACCTGCCAAATAGACTGTGTGGTGGGATCCTCTAGTGAGTACCTTCTGTCCCTCTGGGAAATCTCTTCAGAGCCTTAGGTTTCCTCAGACATACCTGAGGAATTGGAGCACTGTGCACAATAAGGGAGCAAGTCAAGTCCACAGAACCCCAAGCCTTTAGTCCGATTCTAGAACTGTGATGCCAGGACAGTTGCTGCTGGTCATGTGTGGGTCCTGAGCACCTGAAATGTGGCTCATCAAATCTAAAAAGCGTCACAGAAATAAAGGTCCTATTGGAAACAACACAACAGAAGAGGCTGAAAATATGACATGGAATTTAGAGGGCAGGATAAAAGTGAGCAAAGAAAGAAAAATGACAGATCCAGAAGTCAGACACAGAAAAACCAACACATGGCAGGAGAAGAGAACCAAAGAAACGGAACAAAGATTTGAAGATACAAGCAAAATATTGGAGAAATAATTTTACAGAACAAAGGTGTCCCAAGTGAAATACTGACAGTGATCAGCAATGAAACACAACCCAGTAAAGTTCTCTGAAGGTACAAAAGCCTGTGACCATCTAGATAAAAAGTCGAAGTCACAGGGAGGAAAAGAGAAAACAATACCTGCAAACTCACATGTTGCTAATGGGAATGTAAATTTCTACAGTTCTTTAGGAAATGCAGCATTTATTAAAATGAAATAATATAGGTTTTTTAACCCAAAAGTTCTGTTTTTGAGACCACCCCAACAGAACACACAAAAGCATCAGAGGATATATGAACAAAAGCAACATGGCATAGTTAGAGGCAAAAAAGGAAACCGAAGTGTCTACCAATTGGAGAATACCGGTCATATAATCAATGGTATATCCATACCATACCATGTCATATTATTAAAATTAAGTCATTAATTTTTAATCTATGGCTACTTACCTGGAGTGATGGCTGTTATAATCTGTTGTATGAACAAAGAATAATACACACATGTGTGGATTTATATATATATATATATATACATAACCTCAGTTTAATAAAGGAAAAACATACACCAAATTTATGTGGGCCTGGTAAAAGAGACAGAAGCATTAACAACAGGGCAGAATCACTGGTTAGGTGCAGATTATTCATCTGTCTAGTTTTACTTTTTACAGCATTATTTTGTATACACACAAACATATTAGTGAAGGAAACTTTAAAAAGAGAAACACAAACACGAAAAAAGCTCTGGACTTTAGCAGTTAGAGCAGTTTTATTTACTTCTTTCAGACAAAGAGGCTGGAGATCCTTTAGTGACTTAAAAGCACAGTATAAAAAAACCATGAGATCATCATCACATCGTCCCCTGAAGGCATCTCAGGAGAAGTCACCGAAACCCGGAGAAAACCTAACTGGCAATTAATACATGGGGCTCTCCATACCCCCGGGGCCAGGAGTGAAAACAACTGAATTGGCCCATGAGTACACAGAGACACTGGAGATCTGTGAGCTGCACTTTTTGTACTCACGTCGGCCCAGAGCTACCCACTCTACTTCTGGAGGCACAAACCTGATGCTGACTGGGCAATGAGTCTGTGCCCCACCCGTTGATGTTTGCTTTGCACAAATGCTTTCACTTAATCCTTCAAGGGGATGATCAAATCACTTATGAGCAATTTTGATGAGGAACAACTTGTCCTCATTAACCCCCTCCCATGCCATCCCATAAATCTTAAAATCTGAGGGGTGTTATCCACAGCTCATCCCATTTTCCAGTCTGACAGCACTGATAACGAACTACTCAAATAAGCATGTGTCTGACACATGCAGGCCTCAGCAGTGTTACCAGCTGCTGAGGTCACTTCCTCTTCAACCCTGGTATCTT
>SJYV01043502.1:504036-541113 GCA_006410875.1 Neotragus pygmaeus | reverse complement strand
TATATATATATATATATATACATAACCTCAGTTTAATAAAGGAAAAACATACACCAAATTTATGTGGGCCTGGTAAAAGAGACAGAAGCATTAACAACAGGGCAGAATCACTGGTTAGGTGCAGATTATTCATTTGTCTAGTTTTACTTTTTACAGCATTATTTTGTATACACACAAAACATATTAGTGAAGGAAACTTTCAAAAGAGAAACACAAACACGAAAAAAGCTCTGGACTTTAGCAGTTAGAGCAGTTTTATTTACTTCTTTCAGACAAAGAGGCTGGAGATCCTTTAGTGACTTAAAAGCACAGTATAAAAAAACCATGAGATCATCATCACATCGTCCCCTGAAGGCATCTCAGGAGAAGTCACCGAAACCCGGAGAAAACCTAACTGGCAATTAATACATGGGGCTCTCCATACCCCCGGGGCCAGGAGTGAAAACAACTGAATTGGCCCATGAGTACACAGAGACACTGGAGATCTGTGAGCTGCACTTTTTGTACTCACGTCGGCCCAGAGCTACCCACTCTACTTCTGGAGGCACAAACCTGATGCTGACTGGGCAATGAGTCTGTGCCCCACCCGTTGATGTTTGCTTTGCACAAATGCTTTCACTTAATCCTTCAAGGGGATGATCAAATCACTTATGAGCAATTTTGATGAGGAACAACTTGTCCTCATTAACCCCCTCCCATGCCATCCCATAAATCTTAAAATCTGAGGGGTGTTATCCACAGCTCATCCCATTTTCCAGTCTGACAGCACTGATAACGAACTACTCAAATAAGCATGTGTCTGACACATGCAGGCCTCAGCAGTGTTACCAGCTGCTGAGGTCACTTCCTCTTCAACCCTGGTATCTTTTCTACAGACGCAGTCCATCTGACTGAGACCCATGCAGCCAGCATGGCCCTCCTCTGCCATCTCCACAGCTCATGGGATCTCTGCTACCATCCCTATTTTCCCCAAGAGCTGGTCCCAGTAAAGGTGTCAGATTAGAAGGCTACCTTACAGCTGAATGTATAGTCTACCACTTGAATCTAGTTGCTGCTGCTGCTAAGTCACTTCAGTCATGTCCAACTCTGTGCGACCCCACAGATGGCAGCCCACCAGGCTCCCCCATCCCTGGGATTCTCCAGGCAAGAACAGGCCCCTAAATAATTTGATGTAGCAAGACCCAGGAAAATATGTTTAGCTATTACAGCATGTCAAACTGAATAGGTCTGAATTCTTAAATATTAATGTAAAAATTAATATCAATTTCTACAGATGTCAAGAATATTTACTGCTATTGGTCTTCATTCTAAGTTCAAAACTGGAAAAATTTTTAAAGCATATCTAAGTTTATAAATCTAAACAGAGGAAACATTCTCTGAGTGACCTATATAATTAGATTTTTCACACGGAATTAACCAAAGCCTAATGTATTTCAAAGTTCCCATTTATATATATTTATCAAATATATGTATTTAATATGTATTTTATTGGGCTCCAAAATCACTGCAGATGTTGACTGCAGCCATGAAATTAAAAGATGCTTGCTCCTTGGGAGAAAAGCTATGACAAACCTAGAGAGTGTTTTAAAAAGCAGACACATTACTTTGCAAAGGTCCATCTTGTCAAAGCTCTGGTTTTTCCAGTAGTCATGTATGGATGTGAGAGTTGGACCATAAAGAAAGCTGAGTGCTGAAGAATTGATGCTTTTGAACTATTGTGCTGGAGAAGACTCTTGACAGTCCCTTCAACTGCAAGATCAAACCAGTCAATCCTAAAGGAAATCAGTCCTGAATATTCATTGGAAGGACCGATGCTAAAGACCCAATACTTTGGCCACCTGATGCAAAGAACTGACTCCTTAGAAAAGACCCTGATGCTGGGAAAGATTAAAGGCAGGAGGAGAAGGGGATAATAGAGGATGAGATGGTTGGGATGGCATCACCAAGTTGATGGACATGAGTTTGACCAAACTCCAGGAGTGGGTGATAGACAGGGAAGCCTGGCATGCAGCAGTCCATGGGGTTACAGAGTCAGACACGACTGAGCGACTGAACTGATATCAAATAAGCTTCTTTGGTTAAAACACAGGACAGTGAAAGAAAAAACCCAAAGAAACTTTTCAGTGAATTTATATATGTATATGTATATAATATATATATATATAAAATACATCAATTTATCTAACATTACCAGAGTCAGTGCTTTCACACATAGCATTTCCAGCTAACTGAAGTTCTCTAACAAGCCACCTCAAACTGGGACTATTTCCTAACAAGAACAAAAATTCCCTTTCACTACAAACGGTAGTGCTAAATAAAAAGTCCAGAGCACAGATTTCCATACATAGCGAAATCTGAGTTGACCGAATTGAATGGAATACAAAGTGTAAGGAAATTTTTAAGGTGTTAAAAACTATTTAGAAACAAAGTGTATTGCTTTCAATAGAGTTCAAAATTAGTGATATCAGTAATCTTCAGAGTAAAAGATCATTTCCTTCCTTTTTGGGATTCTAAACTTAAAACTGACATTTCATTACCCTTAGCTGTCATAAAGTTTTATATTTCCTTTAGGGGAATAAAATAAAAAGGAAACATTACATCCTTGTCTGTTGAGCATTATGTCATAAGGAATGCAGCTTTGGAAACCAAAACTATGTTGGGAATCTTACTGGCTTCTTCTTATATGGTTTCAAGAACCTAAAAACTATTCTTAGAGCAGTAACCCAAAGTTACTATACTCTGTGCTGTGCTTAGTTGCTCAGTCGTGTCTGACTGTTTGGAACCCCATGGACTGTAGCCTGCCAGGCTTCTCTGTCCATGGGATTTCCTAGGCAAGAATACTGGAATGGGTTGCCATTTCCTCCTCTAGGGCAAATCCTTCTAGCACTCAAAAAAAAAAAATTTTTTTTCCCCTGTCTTAAATCTCTAGTAAACTGATCTCAAAAGGATACTAATTTGATGTGTTCCATAATCAACATTGTAAAGCCAGTGTCAATTTCCAAACAGCAAATGCCAGTAATTTTGGTTCAACTTTGATATAAACTTTTTCTTCTTTTTGGCCACACCATGGGATCTCAGTTCCCTAACCAGGGACTGTACCCAAGCCATTTACCTAGTCCTAACCACTGGATTGCCAGAGCATTCCTCTCTGACTTCCATATTTGAAGCATTTATTTTCTGAAGGATACAATGTTTTGTTCTTTTGCTAATCTGTATAATAATACACCTAAGGAAACAATCACACATCTTCAGTTCTCAATCTGCCTACCTCATTTGGGATTCCCTTGTAGTTTAGTTAGTAAAGAATCCACCTATAATGCAGGAGACCTGGGTTCAATTCCTGGGTGGGAAAGAACCCCTGGAGAAGGAAATGACAACATACTCCAGTATTCTTGCCTGGAGAATCCCATAAACAGAGAAACCTGGTGGGCTACAGTCCACGGGGTTGCAAGAGTCAGACACGAGTTAGCGACTAAACCACTACCACATCCTTTATATCAGTACTATGCTTTCAGTTCAGTTCATTCGCTCAGTTGTGTCCAACTCTTTGCGACCCCATGAATTGCAGCATACCAGGCCTCCCCGTNATATACAAAAGGTCTCAGGTGGTTTGCATTATCTTCTGGCCAAGAGGCCTGTTAATATTTTTATGGCTCTCTTCCTAGATAAATGTCTATCAACCAGAAAACTCTTTTTCCCTAGAAGTGTTTTTTCTTTACTCTGTATCACCCTCAAAGTACTAAATAAAGTTACATTCCTATAGAACAAAGATGCAGTGGGTTATAACAAAGAAAGTACTTAACTCAAAGATTGAATGTTGCTAATACCAGATCTACTACCTGTTTTTCTATATACCAACTATATCTACAAATAAAAAATATGAACATTTGGCAGCAAGTATTTGCTCAACAAATGAAACTTTTAATCAGCCTTATTCCAATGATTTTGACTCCTCAGCAGCCCCTACATTCCCAGGATGTTTTAAGTTTCCTGTGCCTCTTGCTGTCACGGTAAGGAGGCCGCAAACAATCACACACACAGCTGTAAGAGTATGGCAGGCAGGCTAGAAAGCCCTCAGAGGGGTTTTTGAATTGAAACACTCTTATTATGCCGAGGAGATTTATTACCTAAAAGCTCTAAATTAACCTTTTCCAGAAAAAGGTGGTGGGGGGACAGCCCCCTGTTAATGTCAGAAGAGTAGGTGGAAAGCATAGCACAGGAAAGCAGACAGACTCCGGTTTTTGGGGTGGATGCTCAGGAAATTCCAGGGGGAACCCCTGAAGCCTGATCACACCCTTGCGTTTTGTCAGGCTTCCTTCCTCATAACCTTTGCCATGGGCGGGATCCTTCACGCTGGCTCTCGNCAGGAAAGCAGACAGACTCCGGTTTTTGGGGTGGATGCTCAGGAAATTCCAGGGGGAACCCCTGAAGCCTGATCACACCCTTGCGTTTTGTCAGGCTTCCTTCCTCATAACCTTTGCCATGGGCGGGATCCTTCACGCTGGCTCTCGGCAGTGAGACTTTCTTTAACTTAACTGAAAGTATTTACCCAGAAACAACACATCTCATTCAAGATGGCTCAAGTCCCGCATTGTTCAGGGATCAAGATATCTATCTCCTGTCTGTTTTGGAGTATAGCCCCTGACAAGCTGTGTTGGCTCTTCAGAGCTGTCCTGAGAAATCTTATCCCCAGAAACTTAATTTTGGGGGTGTTCATTAGAATAGCACTCATTTGTAGCCCTGAATAAGTGTAGGGGGTCGCAGGTGTATTGAGTGCCCTCTTTTGTTTTCTTCCACAGCTTGTCTCATGAGTAGTGAATTCAGGAGTCATGTCCTGGTACATTGGCTGTTGTGGAGTTAGAAAGTATTAAAGGGTAGGGGCTCCTCCATGTGGGCTAGAGTTGAGCCTCTGGGGATCCATCTTTCCAGATTTTAATTAGGACTTGAGTTCCTGGAGCATATAGTGGTGACTCTTTAGAATCTTTCGTCTCCTGGTTGACACCCCATAAGCATATATCCTGTTGGAAATGTCCAATGGCCATGGTATAAGACTGGAGGGTCTGAGTCTCTGAATCTAGGAAGAAGACACTGACAAAATCAAAAGGTCTTCCATATAGCATCTCACAAGGACTAAAACCAACCTATTGCTTAGGGACAATATGGGTGCAGAGGAGATCTATTCGTAAANGTCTTTTCCAATGAGTCAACTCTTTGCATGAGGTGGCCAAAATATTGGAGTTTCAGCTTTAGCATCAGTCCTTCCAGTGAACACCCAGGATCGATCTCCTTCAGAATGGACTGGTTGGATCTCCTTGCAGTCCAAGGGACTCTCAAGAGTCTTCTCCAACACCACAGTTCAAAAGCATCAATTCTTAGGCACTCAGCTTTCTTCACAGTCCAACTCACATCCATACATGACCACTGGAAAAACCATAGCCTTGACTAGACGGACCTTTGTTGGCAAAGTAATGTCTCTGCTTTTTAATATGCTATCTAGGTGGGTCATAACTTTCCTTCCAAGGAGTAAGCGTCTTTTAACTTCATGCTTTACAGTTTATCAAATCTTTTCCTCTCACAGATTAAACAAATACTTATGCAGCACCAATTATATACAACTGAGGTTTTAATGGTCACAGGCTTTCATTTCCATTCTCAAGCTCTTATATGTCTGGTCACTTGTTTTTATGATAACCCTGTGAAAGCGACAAGCATATCACCTTGTTATCCCCATTTTTGCAAGTGAACAAAGAAGCTCAAAGTTTAAGTGCTTACTTTTCTCAAGGTCAGATACCTTGTAAGACACTTGGAGCCAATATTCCTTATGCTTAGTTTATATGCTATTACAAGAGACTACCTATTTGAGATGAATTTCACTTGACACTTATTTTTTTTCTTCTCCACTTTTCAATGATCCTTAAAGGAAATGGCAACCCACTCCAGTATCCTTGCCTGGAAAATCTCATGGACACAGGAATCTGGTAGGCTGCAGTCCAAGGGGTTGCAAAGAGTTGGGCACAACTAAGCAACTAACACTAAGTTGCCTTGATGTTCTTTTCTGTCTCTCCCACATGAAGCAGAAACCATGTCTTTTATTTTTTCCTGGTTTTAAATAAACAGAGAGCAGTCTGATGTAACTGCTATTTACACACACACACACACACACACACACACACACACCACATAATTACCCATGCTGAATGCAGAAATAACCCATGTTAAAAGGAGGACTCATCATATTTCCAAGAAGAGTTGATACTCAGGCCATATATGCCCTATTGTATCAGTGTGAAAATATTTAAGTACCATTGGAAAACACTTTTCTTCCAAGCTTTCTGAGAGGCATCCTCCCTGGTCCCTTGGATCCAGAGATCTAACTGTCAATAGCTGGCACAGTAGACAGCCTCCAGGACGCTGCTCTAGAGGTGTGGCCCAACAGGTCAGTGGCTGTGCTTTATCAGTTGACAGGTATTTTTAATAACCCATCTGCTTTTGGGGTTCCCTGGTGGCTCAGATGGTAAAGAATCTGCCTGCAATGTGGGAGACCCAGGTTTGATCCCTGGGTCAGGAAGATCCCCTGGAGAAAGGAATGGCTACCCACTCCAGGATTCTTGCCTGGAGAATTCCTTGGATGGAGGCAGCTGGCAGATTGTGACCCAGGGGGTCAGAAAGAGTTGGACACAACTGAATGACTAACACTTTCACACTTCACTTTCATACCTGCTTTCAGAAAGGATCTTGGGCTATAGCCAAGCCATTCTTAACTCTCTGGGCCAAGTACTCTATTGTAGTATAAAGACCTATCTTAGTATACCACCACTGGCTTGTTTCCTACTGATGTAATTAAGAGAGGTATGGGAAAAACCCTTATCTTATTGTTAACGTTTTATTTATAGCTGAGTGTGAGTACTTGGTTTATCAAATCCTTTCTAATAAAAGTTACCTGAAAGGATGGCTTTGCAGGAAGGGGGTGTGGAGGAGAGAGTTAGATCTAGAGCATATAGGAGAAGCAGTATCTGGAGAAGTCAACCTCTAGAGCAGAGTGCTAAGAAAGAAGGCAGCAGAAGGCAGATTCAGGAAGTTCGCTTTTAATATCTTTGACCTATCATGAAACTTGTGCTCTTAATATTACTCTTAAACCAAATGAACTTTTTTCAAGAGATATGAGGACAGAGCAATAAAGCTCATCTCACTGTATTAATGAATGGACTAACTACCAAAATTTGAGGGAGAATACTTACAAGTATTTTATTTAAATAAAACCATTATAACGGCCATTAAAATGATGGGAAGTATGGTGCTCATTCTGAAAGGAAGTTTCAGCATCACTGGATTTACAGAAGAGGAGGCAGCAAAAAATTTCACCTCCAGCACATCTGAAGGTGAAATAACATTGTAAACTCAACCTACATTAAATACCATAAAAGTAAATAAGTCAAAATACAGCATTATTCACATATAACTGAGAAGAAAGGGAACATTAGAGTTAAGCTTTTGCATGATGTGTAATGTTTATGTTAGCAAAAGCCTTGGAGTTTGTGTAAAATGACTGTGTGCCTTAATCCTACCCACCACTAGATTAAATAAGATACTGAAACTGAGACTGATTCCCTCCTGATTTTACAGCTTTATTCTTGATATCCCTCTAAAGAGAGACCAAAATGATTGTGAAGATGACTCATACCTGTAATTACAAAGTTCCACATTCGAATAACAACAAAAGCCAAATAAAATATACAATTGTTTTACCGTTCAATTACTACTGTGTACAATACATCGTAAGTAGGCATAGTGGTGCATTTAGGAGCTGATATACTCCCTGTGTAAAATTTTAGGAATGCGCACATCCGAGTGTAGGGATACTTCCTCATCTTACTAATTAAAAGCAAGCATTTTCTACATAAAATTTTTATTTCTGTGTAAAACAAAGACAACTCCTGAAGGTCTAACAAGGACAATTATACACAACATTCAAAGCACTATTAAGTCATGAAACAAAGACGAATCTGAGGTAGAAGTCAAGCAATATAACCCACAACCTTTTTAGGGGAGTATTTATTTCCAGCAACTATCATATCTCTCCAGTAAGATTTAATTTTTTAAAATTTCCAAGTTCCAAAAAATTAATAATCCATTTTCTACAATCAGATGTAAAACTATGACCAACAAAAGATACAATGTAAACTTTTGTCATGTTAACAGAGTAATTTTACTAAGTTGCTGACACTTCTATCAGTAGTAGCCATAGGGAGGCCTTTGGTTGTAACCATAGTGTCCATATTGATGGGGGTAGTAAGGTTCTTGTCTGTGCTGCGGGTAATTGTTACCCCAGGATCGTCCATGCCATTGATTGGATCGACTGTCACTTGGCCACCCCCGTCTGCTATCCCTACCTCTAAACTGTCTGTTATCTTGCAACCTACAACAACAAAACAGAAATATTTTATACTTCCCTTAAAAACACATGAGAAATCTAGCCTGGTGCGTTTCATTTCTCAATCTAATACTCAGTAAACAAAAGAGTAAAAACCAGTTTTCTTTAGAGTGTTACTGCACCAGGTATTCAAAACTTTCCTAAAATCCAGATCCAGTATTATACTGGATAGACTTTGCAGAGAAGAGGTAAACTATAGCTGCAAACTCAAAACAACAGGATGGTTCTGAAGCAAACTAAACTTATTCAGTTGTTCAAAAGCAGTATGGTAATATTCCTTTTATCTATTTTGAGGTATTAAATGGAAGTAATTTCCATTGTATAAACTTCTTTCTAAATGGAAACCAAAACAATACCTTCTTTATGGAATTTAATGTAAACGTTTTGTAGAAGAACCTAGGTTTTTAAAGCATATTTGCAAAGAAAATTTTAGTCCAGAGAAAGAATATTAAAAAAAAAAAACCTTTAACATACACACAACTGCATAGCAAGGGGGAAAGAAATATGGGGCTGACAAAATATTAAAGCAAATATTTATCAGGCACTTAAGCAGTTACCAGGCACTCAGTATAGCACACTGAACAAAAACACTGATGCCTGCCCTCATGGGCCTTGGGGGCTAGATGATTCAAGCTGTCCTCTCTCAGATCAGCCATCTGCATTTACTCAGTTGAAGTAATACATACCGATTGCCTCTATTTCTCAGGCTGCCACCAGCTCTGCTATTCCATTCCTCAACAATCGGAGGAGACTCGGGAGGGCGTTTTAAGTATTCTTGGTATTCTTTGTCATCTTCTGTGAATCTACTGGCAAACATCTCTTCAAAATTTGGAACAGCTTCAGAAGTGTCAGTCATTCTGAAATTCTGTACAGGTTTTTAATATGTTTATATTAGGATTTTTTTTTTAAGTAACACCATCTTTACCAGATAGTGAGAAAATAGGAAGTAAACACTTTTAGGGAGAGTATTCGTAAAGCCCTTGTGTACCTTTAAACCTAAGATAAGCTAGATTCAATTCAGTATTTCTTCATTACTATAATAGAGGCACTATGCTAACTAGGAGCCTGGGATACAACGATGAACAATATATCATGAACCTTGCCCACAAAGAGCTCTCAGTCGTAGAATAGACAGTTGTGGTATAAATATAAAGGGAGGAGCAGCAAATGTCAAGACATGAAGTTCTAAAGTGGGCAAGAGTCAAATAGTGAAATACTTTCTATGTAATGTAAACAACTCTGCTTTTTCTGAGGCAAAGGGGTGGTTTAAGCAGGGAAGTCTCAAGAGCAATTTTAACCATTTAGAAGGATCACTTTTCTATTAATAACACAGTAGAGAACAGATTAATGAATTTAAGGGCAGATTACTGCAATAACATACGTGACATGCTGAGGATTTAATCTGAGGCTCAGACTGTGAAAATAGTTCTAAAAGAATTCCAAAAGGAATCAGTCACTGAGTAGATGTTATGAAGAGAGGGGATAAAGGATAACTCCTAGGTTTCTGGCCAAATAATTGGTCAGGTTGTGGTATCACAGGAACTAGAAAGTGAAGGTAGGCGAAGATCCACACTGAGGTAAGTTAGTTATGATATGTATATCCACATGAAGAGTCAGTTCACAGTTTAAATATCTTGGACAGAGAAATGGGTGGACAATGAATGCAATGGGAGACATCAATTTTGCTGGTGGATAATGCTATGAGAAATAATGAAACTCCTCAGGAAGGCTATGGAAAAAGAAAGAGTAACAAAAAACAATCCTAGAGAACATCACCATATAAAGATGATCAAGAAGGGATAAGAGGAGAACCCCAAGAGATTATCATAGAAGGCAAGAGATTAAAGAGTGAAAGGTCATCAGTGTTGAATAGTAACTGGAAAGAACCAAGAAGAGAAAATTAATTCAATTTAGCCATTAGGAGCTGATTAGAGTAGCAGGGATTAAAGCAGGACTAAAATTAATTAAGAAGTAATTGGAAAGTAAGGAAATAAAAATCTACACCGATTAGTCTATACTAAGCTTTCAAGAGGCCTGGCTGGAGATACACACAAAGGGCAGTAGCTAAGGGCTTACTGGAAGATTATCTCTTTTTTCCCCAGACTAAAACACCTGATGGTTGGTGATAGGAAAATAAGAGCCAACAAAGAAAAAGACTGAAAATACAGTGAAGTGAAGTTGCTCAGTCGTGTCCAACTCTTTGCGACCCCATGGACCGTGGCCTGCCAGGCTCCTCAGTCCATGGGATTTTCCAGGCAAGAATACTGGAGTGGGTTGCCATTTCCTTCTCCAGGGGATGGAACTCGGGTCTCCTGCATTGTAGGCAGATGCTTTTACCCTCTGAGCCACCAGGGAAGTCTCTGGAAAGACAAATAAAAAGGCCTTTAAACACACAGCTATTAAAGTCGAGGGTAATTACTATAGAATGGTATCTATTTTTTTTTCTCTTAATACATTCTTATTCTAGGTGTTCTGACACATGAAAAGTAGTACTATATATATTTTATCTAACAGCTATGAAAACAAGTTTTTTTCAGCTGAGTTTTCCAGGGCAATTATGGATTCACATTTGAAGCAGTATTTACCCAAATTTTCAGAGAGCCCCCTACCTCTGAGAAAAGATTTGACTTAGGCTGCAGAAGGCCTAATCCTTGAGGAACCAAGGAAGAAAGAATTCACTTCTTTTTATCTTCAACCAAGATCTGGAAGCCAGCCAGCCCTGGAAGTATTTTGGAGGTAGCCCCCGATGCCCTGGGGCTTCCCTGATAGCTCAGCTGGTAGAGTCCACCTGCAATGCCGGAGACCTTGGTTTGATTCCTATGTCAGGAAGATCCCTTGGAGAAGGGAAAGGCTACCCACTCCAATATTCTAGCCTGGAGAATTCCATGGACTATAATCGGACAGGACTGAACGACTTTCACTTTCACTTCACCCAATGTCCAGTCCTTCCTTGATGCAGTCCCATCCCCTACCTTTCCTAACCTAAACCCTATCTTTCTATTCTTTGCCTCAAGACGTTTTATGATGTGGGGCATATGTGACACCATGTTAAAACTTTAAAACCAAATCTCTCTTATTTGACATCCTAGAATTATTTTTCTTCCTGTATCAATTCAGTTTATAACAAAAATCTTTTGTCAAAGAGATGTGATATTAGAAGAAAGCTTTTTCATTAGTTTGTCTTTCCTCCAAACTCCTCAAAACTCATGCAAATATTTATAATACTACAGTTGTCCCAATGAAATTAAACAAAGATTATTATTTGGATTAAAGTAACAATATCTAGATGTTTTAACTTCTAGACATCAGAATATGTCTTATTAAATACCAATGTGTCTGAGATTGGCAAACAGCTGTCAAATTCTCAAATCCAAGGTATAGGTTAAGATATATTCAGCAAATTAAAACCGTGCCTCACTTTCTATAGGAATTACTGGAATCACCAGAAAGATGACCCATACCTAACCATAGGGGTGATAAAAATCATAAGGCAAGGCAAATGTGCTACTGTATTTTTATGTTCTCCCAGGATCCTCCTCTCACAAATAAGCAAATGTTTATCATCTTTATCATTATTGGTGAGGATGAAACTTAAATAGGATTTTAATTGATCCATGTTTTACTTACCTCAGGGGTTTGAGGCGACTGTTCTGTTTAATGTTTAGATTGTGTAGATCTGTGGGAAGAAAAACAATAAACTTGACTCCCTTGAAAGAAACTCTCAAAAGGTGTGTGCCGCGGGGACGGGAACGGTAAGGGTCTTAAGTTAATTAAGTGGTAGGATTAAAAGACTTCCGACGCTAATTTGAAAGAGGAAATTGGAGCTGAAAGTGCTACCGAAGAGCTAGAAGATACTACAAGACTTGTCCTCTGGGCCTTCAAAATCAATCCGAGCGTGAATAATAACTTGACAAAGGATGTTCTTTTCTGTTAAAAACAAATACAACAACAACAACAAAAGTAGGTGTGTACTCGAGGACAGCTAGTTTTTAGGCCCTAAATAAAACCACACGGAACTTTCGCTGTGGGTCACTAACCTCGGAAAGGACTATCCAGAACAGGCAGTCATGCCCTGAGAGATGAACCCAGAGAATTAACCGACAAAGACACCGAGAACCGCGGCGTTGCTCAGTTCTCTCTCGGAGCTTTGACTGTTGGGCTCCTTCTAAAACACCTCGGCCCCAGGCGCGAAGGAAATCAGAGGCCGGGAGGGGGAAGCGGCTTCTGGTTTCGCCAAAAAGTCCGGTCCCAGAACTGCAGAGTCCGAGGACACCTCGCCGGCCACTCAGTTCGGGCTGCCCGCCCGACTCCCTCCTCCCTGCGGGCCGAAAGGATTCCCGCGCCCAGTACTGTGTCTATCCCGCTCAGGGCTCCGGATGCGCAGGGAAACCTACCTCCGGGCCAGGGCGCTGGCACAGTACCTCTGTCTACACTCCTTCAGCTCCCCCAGGTAACAGAGCCACTTCTGCCAGAATCCGACCGCCTCCTGACTTCCGCTTCCGGCGCGTTGANCAGGGCTCCGGATGCGCAGGGAAACCTACCTCCGGGCCAGGGCGCTGGCACAGTACCTCTGTCTACACTCCTTCAGCTCCCCCAGGTAACAGAGCCACTTCTGCCAGAATCCGACCGCCTCCTGACTTCCGCTTCCGGCGCGTTGAGGCCGAGGCGGGCCTGTGAAGTCTCGCGGGATCTCCAGCTTTCCGTGTGCATTTTCCCCAGTTTTCTCACTGGTGACGGCTCGCTCGGGGCTCTGCGAGAGTCGCTGCTGCTGCTGCTGCTAAGTCACTTCAGTCGTGTCCTGCTCTCTGCGATCCCATAGACGGCAGCCCACCAGGCTCCCCCATCCCTGGGATTCTCCAAGCAAGAACACTGGAGTGGGTTACCATTTCCTTCTCCAGTGCATGAAAGGGAAAAGTCAAAGTGAAGTCTCTCAGTCGTGTCCGACTCTTAGAGACCCCCATGGACTGCAGCCCACCAGGCTCTTCCGCCCATGGGATTTTCCAGGCAAGAGTACTGGAGTGGGTTGCCATTGTCTTCTTCGGCGAGAGTAGTTAGGTCGGGCTAAAAGTGTTGATGCTTTCCGTGCGCTTCCAACCGGCCTGTTGACTGGCAGGAAGAGACGCATCGCTGTATTTTGAGCCCTCTTGATTTGGAGCCGGCGACTGCTAGGGACGAAAGTTCTGGAACTTAGCTGAGAAGGGCGGGAAAAGCTGCTTTCGGCCGCCTGCGCTGAGTCTGCGTGAGGAACTTGAGGCAATTGCCGACCGAGTAGGCTCGAGGGGATCCCTTCAGTGATACTACACCCTTCACTCCTGCTCCGGCGAACCTCAGTAGTAAGATTTCTCTAGTCCGTTCTGTACCTGTTTTTGCTGAAACACTGCCCTGTTCTGCTCCAGCTTAAGTCGTCAGTACCCAGCTTACTTCAGGAGTCTTGACCGTTTCTTCTGGAATGTTCGTAGGTGTATAAACGCTGACTATTCCGCAGAGTATTTTGGCCTCCTTCCTCCCGAATTGCTTTCCAGAGTGGCTCCCTTATTTCGTTAGTACTCTCATGAGTTTCCAGCTTGGAAACATCAGTGTTTGTGTTTGATGCCGTTTCTGTTTTCCCCATTGATACTGACCAGCGTTTTTGGCCTTTCTCAAGCAATAGAAATTGACTAGTGACAAAAAATTCAGGGGAGGCTCTGTAGAGGCTCATGTCTATATTTTGGGATGTTGACATTCTATCCTTTTTTAAAGCTGAATGAAATAATAGCTCCATCTAGAAGTAAGTTTTCCTTCTACTTAATGTTCATTATGCTTTGGAAACCATTCTTAATCTGTTCATTCAGTACCACTTTCTCAGTTGGAACTTCTATTTATGTACAAGTCTTTTCTCCCTACTAGACCATAATCATTCGTTTCTGCATCCTGAGTGTGTAACGTAGTGCTTCGTATAAAATAAGCACTCAGTGTTTGTGGAATGAATGATGAGCTGTGAATGTTCCAATCTATGTTTTAGAGACATTATCTTAGCTCAAGTGTGAAAGATAGTATGGATGGGAAGATAGGATAGTCTTGGTGTTGGGTAATAAAGGTGAGAGCAAAAAGACCAAGATTACAATAATTGATTGGTATAGTAGCCAAGTGGATGATGGGAGAAAAAGCTCAGGAGGAATCAGAAAAGACTCCAATTCTTTAAGTCTTGGAAATTGTAACTGAGAAGGGATGTGCATAGCATGTGTCGATTTTAAAACAAAAATGAGCTCAGAGCTCAAAAAAGATTTTTAAAATTTGAGATAGTAGTGAAATATTCAGAAGAAAAATCTTAGGGGGTTTTTAGAAATACAGGACTAAAGCTGATGAAAGAGAATTGCCTAAATAGGTTAATGTGTGAGTCATCCATGAAGAAACAACAGTTGAGAACATCATTGTATATGATCTTTCCAAAGGAGAAAGTATTTATAGAGAAAAGCAGAAGGCCAAAAAGTACAGCTCAGGAAATAAGCCATATTTAGGAAGGGGGAATAGGAAACAATAAACTTGAAGGGGAAATTGGAATAAAGATGGGTAGCAATGTAACAGTTGAAAAACTGAGGCAAATGCTTGCCTGGTTGGTATCAGCAGTCAGAGACAATATTTGGGAAATCGGTTTTTGAGTCCAGCTTTCTAATTTCTTTGTAACTTTATTATAGTGTTATTTCTAGGTAATGAGAATTTACATATAAAAGAGTATATTTATTTTCTTTAAATTCCAAAACTGCACTTAGGAGCTCCTAGGCTTCAGAGAATTCTGTGAAAAACTGGGGATGCCAGCCAATTTTCAAATGAAACTATTTGCACATAATATTTTTTCATATTCTGATATCTTGTCAGTTACTATATTTCACTTTCTGGCATCACTGAGAAATAATCTATTGTGTGAAAGGGAATTTTCCAGCTAAGTGACAGCCTTTAAGCACCAAAACTTGTTCACTGGAACCATTTTTCTAGAAATATATGTAAAATATAGTACTTACTTCTGTACCGTAACCAGAGTAAGTGGGCCATAATTTAATCTTTGCTTGGCAATTAAGGATTATTGTTACAGCATCAACTGCTTCCCCAGTGGCTCAGTGGTTAAAGAATCTACCTACCAGTGCAAAAGGTAAGAGTTCAATCCCTGAGTCGTGAAAGATCCTATGTAGAAAGAAATAGCAACCCATTCCAGTATTCTTGCCTAGAAAACCCCAGTGGTCAGAGGAGCCTGACGACAGTCCATGGGGTCAACAGAGTCAGCCACGACTTAACGACTAAATAACAACAGTAATAACAATTCTATTCTGCTGGGTAGTAATGTGTTTTGGGCCTGTTAATACCTATGGAAAAAATTACCTTTTATTAGTTGACTTTGCTGTTTCTGTTATTACTGTTGTAGCTCAGTGTTTTATCTTCTCATAGCTTTATAGATTGACCTAATTTGAAGCGTCACTTTGACCCAGAGATCTAGAGGCAAACATGCTAGCAGAAGTCCCAAGGGGAATTGTAGCAGCAAAGAGTTTTCTGAGGCTGTGAGTGAATTTAAGACAATAATCATTTTTAAAATGATTAAACTGGAGCTGAAGAGGCAATATAATTTATTCAAAGGAACAGCCAGTAAGTGGCAGAACAGGATATGGAGCAAGTCTGTGATACTTAAGAAGCCCTTGCTTTTTCCTCAGTGAAACACTGTTTTCTCCTTTTAATTCTCTACTGTACAAGTCTTGAGCCACATTAAACAACTTTGCTGCTGCAGCACAACCCAGACTCTTCCTCTCCACAGTTGATGTAGAGTTCCAGAAAACAGGAACTCCTGCAACCTCCCCACCAAAAAGTGAACTCCACATGGTACCTGTTTCCTCACATTACTTACCTTAAAAAAAAAAAAAAAAAAAAAAAACTCTTGAAGTTGTATTTCATAAGCAGAACTGAAGTCAAATGGCTTGTCCCTGGCTTAAAGGAAGACTGGGCCCTTGAACTTCTAGTATCATCCTTGGAGAGATAGTGCTCATCAGGTAGTAAATTGTCTGAACAGAAAGATATTCAAAAGATGCTGAGAAGCCCAGAAATGTGACATTTATCCACTTTAGCTTGATCACACTTTGCCTTGTATTATGGTTCATTATATATATATAATCACAATATTGAAGTGGTGAAAGGATCATCTGGTTGAATGGTTTTTTTTTCCTCTACTGAAGACCCCCAAGAGATTAAATGACTTCTCCAAGGTCGCAGAACTGATCAATGACAGAACTAGACCTTTAACGTACAGGCATTCTTCATTAGTTTGACATCTTTTTGAGTGTTAGATGCCAGGTACTATTCTAGGCCCTGAAAATATCAGTGAATAAGGATAAAAGCCCTGCCCTCATGGAGCTTCTATTTCTAGTGGGGGAGATAGACAATTTAAAAAATGAATATGTACGTGCTATGAAGAGTAATTAAGCAGAGTAAGAACACAGAGGGTCACAGGCTGCTGCTTTGGTTAGCATGGTCAGGAAATGTGTGCATGATATTTTTCATCTCAGCCCATTTCCTTATATGGTGGAGTCCCTCTTTTCTCTCCTATCATGAAGGTAAAAATTGAATACTTTGTTTATTTTTAACATCCATACCATTCACAAGGGAGTAAAAAAAATCTCTCTCTCATTTCTGGGACAAGGCAGATTTGCTGAGTTTGTAGTTTCATAGACTATGCCCCGTGGCACAATTTAACTTCTGTTTCTATAGCTTGAATTGGAATTACTGGCTCCTAAATATTCTTTCGTTTTTATATTGTGTTATTCAAACCATTTCCCCCTTTCCACCCCACCCACTCTACTGCGTCACAAACACACCAGAGCACAAGGGTTGAACTTAATAAATAAGTTCCCCAAAGAGAATTTAAAAATGATAATCTTCCACTCATTTTTTCTGACCTGCAAAAAATCTCATCATGTTTCCCTGCTCTGATTTTAGCTTCTGCAAAATGGTAATAATAATCCTTGCTGATTGTCTGCTTTGTAAGATTCTTTTAAGAATTAATCATTGCGTGTATAAAGCACTTTAGGTGCCAATGAAAAAAGATGCTATGTAAATTATAATGATAAAGTTATTATATATTACATAACAGTTTAATCTCCAAGAGGGAAACATTTCAAGTTATAGGAGGCATTGGTTTAGAGCCACATTTGTACTCCTGTGGCTTTAATTACATGGAATGGTTTTGGTCAGAGATTATAGGATCTTAATCCAGTTCTCCATCTCAGGGTCGGCTTCCCACGTTGAGAGTCCTTTGTCTAGGGGCCTTTATTCAGGACACTGCAGAAAGCAAGCCAGTGTTTGTTGCACGTTTATTTGCTGTCTGTGTATTTCTAATTACCCAAGAAGCCAGTTGATATTGTTAAAGAAATCACAGAAGAAGGAGAGAAAAGCAGTCTTGGGGATGACAGAACTATGAATTGGTCTTAGTAGGTTGGACTTAAGTCTTTTCCAATTCTAAAGTGTGTGATTGTGATATGAAGGAGTTTTTCCTCCTTTTCCCTAATGTTATATGTGTTAAGGACACAAGCTATGTTTTCCAGGTAGACATAATTTCTTCCTATTTCTATTCCATTTGACAGGCCTACCCACGGCTAAATGATGGCTCTGATCTTCGTTATCCTTCCTTTGTATTTTCGGTGACTGTTTTCTCTGTGTGCTCTGCTGGCTAGCTCTAGTCATCAGTGCTTGGTCCTGTCCACCTCTTCCTCAGATGTGTGTGTTACCCTTAGAAAGGACCTTGGAAGTGTGTGGAGAGGGCAAGAGGCTTGTCCACAGTTTACTCTCAGCCACACCTTCCCCCATAATACCATACTCTCCCCTCCAGGTACTTTTCTAGAATGTTTTCCAGTGAAGTGATGCTCACAGTTTGAGTGTTCGATACATTTTCCAAACACTGGAAAGAGGCATGAGTAAGTCAGAATCTCTGTCCAAGGGTGAACTGCTGCTATCTTACCCATTAAAAAATATGTATTTTTTTAAACATTTATTTATTTGGCTGTGCCGGGTCTTCATTGCAGTACATGGGATCTTTAGTTGTGGCATACAGATTCTTTAATTGCAGCATATGGGATCTAGCTCCCTGACCAGGGACTGAACCCAGGCCCCCTGCATCGGGAGTGTGGAGTCCTAGCCACAGGACCACCAAAAAAGTCCCTTACTCATTTCAAGAGGGCAAATCTCTAGGTCCCATTCCTGGGTTTTGGCAGGCTCACTCTCCTTGGTGACAGATGGCATAATCTTCCATTTTGTGAAGCCCGCCTTGCCTGGTCATCTTTCAAAAGAAAGGTACAAAAAAGCCCCATTTTCAAACATGTTCAGGCAATGCAAATGTCTTCAAAACAAGTGAGTATATTCTAGGGAGTAGAAAGAGGACCAGGCAAGGAGTCAAGAAACTTGACTGAATCAAACTATTACTCTCTGTGGATTATCATGCAGATCAAGGCCCTCTTTGGGCCTGGGTTTTCTCATTTTCTTATTTTGCAGATAATACTGAAGCTTCAGTATCAATTCCCTTGATTTCCAAATCTCACAGGGAAAGGCCTCTGCTGTAGGATGCCCCCTTTCTGCCCCCTTCCACCTTTCGTCTTCCAGTCTCTTGCTGCTGCGTCTTTGATCAGAGTCCCCTCAGCTCTGCTGAGCATCACTCCTATAGTTATTCCTTCTCTTCTCAGTTTTCAACTCTCCTTCTGTAATGACTCCTCCCACTCCCACCACACCATGTAAACTGGCTCAGGTTTTTCCAGTCTCAAAACTGATACCCTACCTCAGTCCTGTGTCCTCCTGTAAAGATCTCGGGTCTCCTTTCCCCCTCATGGGGCACATCTTACAAAGAGTGCCCACAGCCTCAGCATTCTACCCTCCCCTCTTTTCTGTCCACTGCAGTCAAGTTTCTGCCCACAGACACGCCACTGAAGCCACACTGGCAAAGTTCCCCAGACAAAGTTGACCTAGGGCCAAGTTCAGCTGCTGTTGGTTTAAAATCTTCAGTTTATTTAATATCTGGGAAGCATTTGACACTTTTATCTCCTCCCTCCCTTAAACCTTCTTCTCACTCTATTTTCAGATTTCTCATGATTCTTCTCTGCCCTGGATTGCTGTTTCTTTCTCCTCGGCTGACCCCTCATTCCCCTACCCATGGCCCTGACTCTGCTCTCCTGGTGTTGCCCTTGGAGACTCAGACTCTTCTATGACTTCAGCTTTCCGCTCTGTGCTGATAACTCAACAGTGGATATCCCCAGACATCCATCATATCTGAGCTCTAGACTTGAAAGTATTGCTGCATGCTAGAAATTTCTATCTGGATGTCCAGCAGACATCTCCAGCATGTATCTTAATGTGAATTCATCTTTCTTCCTGAACCTGTTCGTCTGCCTCTATCTCTGTTTTCAGAGAATGACTCTTTCCAGTTACCCACATCAGAAACCTGGAAGTCACCCAGGACTCCTCCTCTCCCATCCTACCCACCCAGGCCCTCCCCAAGTCCGGTGGACTTCAACTCCTGACCATCTCTTCTATTTATTCACTACTTTTTCTTCCATCATTTTCTTAGTTCTGACCCTCATTCCTTCTCATGCAGAACAGGTGATGGCTTCTTACTGGTCCCCACATATAGTCTATGCATTTATCACAATGTATTGTAATTTGTTTATGTGCACTTAAATGATAAGCTCCTTGAGAAAAAGGCTGTATCTTTTATGCCTTTAGCAATTAACATAGAGTCTGGCAGCCCATGTATATGAACATTATATGAATAATGTTCAATAAATGTTTATTGATCTTGCCCCTACCTTCTTCTCCATTGTATGTTAGACTAATCTTTTCCTACTTCCTCCCCTCTTAGTACACACTCTACCTAGGTAAAGACTCAGCTCACCTCCTGAGCATAGCACATGTTCCCCAGACACCCGTTTATCACGGCACCTGCATCACCTCATTGAGTCTGTTTTCATGTCCGTCTTCCCTGTGCGTATCAGTGCCAGGAGTCTCTGCCTTGCCAACACCTAGCCCCGGGACTGACACCCGCGAGGCAGTGAAGAAGCCTCGTGACTATATGAATGAAGCAGTTAGACTTGCTGAGCTTCAAGTTCTCCAACTCCAGATCTATATGGTTTGACACAAAAACTGACATAATCTCAAAGTTTTCTTCCAGCAGATGGTCAGAACAGTCAAAACACCAATTCAAACAGTTGGCAAATACAAAGGTAAACATTTAAGAAAGTGAGTCAGAATGAAGGTGAATCCTCCAAAAGGAGTGAGAACATTGGCAAAACAGTGTCTCCATGTAGCCACAAGCACCCCCTTTGCATCTGATGGTGGGTTCCATATGTTCCTCTCAAGGCGTGTGACACATACGCCTTGAGAGCTTCTCAGCAGGGTGGGTGACAACCTACTGATGACTAAACCCCCACTGGCTAGAAATGAGCTGAAGGCGTGTTATTTCTCTGGAACAAAAATTAATTTTTTTCTTCAACATTTTAATTTGCTCATTTTTGTAAACTAAACACAGACTTTACTCATTTGTTTAATATTTGCCTCTGTTCAGTTAGAACTCTAGGAAAAATCCCTAGTCTAAAGACGTAAGATTTGCAACTTATTTTTTCACTCCACAAGCATTTATTAACACCCAATATATATTTGTAGGCTCAGTGTTGGGGGAGTGAAAAGATTTTTTAAAATGTAAACTACAAATCAAGATCTAATTAAAGAATCAAGCAGAGGATATGGATGTAGATATGCATAATGTAAAAGAGCACATGGTAACCTGATGGGGTGCAGGAAAAGGCAATTCCAACCGGATATCCAAGTATGAGAGGGGTCAGAGTGGAGACAATATCAGCTCAAAGGGAAAGCAACCAGGAGAAATTTACTGAAGGTGGTGAATTTCCAATAAGCACAGAAACACACAGAGTATATGGATTGCCGGCAGTAGCACCTGTGTGTAATTTGGATTCGAAGGGTAGAGAGGATGGAGACTGGTCATCCTTCTGTCGAATGCACTTCAGAGAAAGACTGAGACTGCTCCATCTCCCCTTTCAGGCCACCTCGTACTACTCCTCTCTCCCAAGTCCCCTCAGGGGACCCCTGACCCACTGTCATATTTGGGGTATGAGTTGTGATCCTGGCTCACTTGAGGAAATGCACATCTCCCTTCAGAATTTTGCACGTTCCAGTTAGACATTGTCAAGGACTGACTCCGTTTTCCCCAGGGCAAACAGGAGTCGGCCCCCACCCCCAGGTAGGTGGGCATCTCCACAGAAGTCATCAGCATATGCAGGTGGGGAGACTTTAGCTAAGACAGAGGTTCAGTTTTCTAATTTCTAAAATGCAATTATGATAATCATTTCCACCACCTACAATGTTAGAATGAACTAATTCATTTTTTCATCACTTTTCCAAATCAAAGGAGAACACTCTGACTTGGCTGATTTGAATAGTAGGAAGAGGTTCTGATGCAAACATTTCACAATAGTTCTGGTAAAACAGCCCTGTCAAAATGTGGACTCCTCCACTGCTACTATTTATTGAGCATTTACTATAGGCCAACCAGCTGGGCAACACTTTTATGTTACCTCATTTTATCCTCACAATAACATGCCAAGATAGATATCTCTTTAAAAATTTTTTTTATTACATATTTATTTTTTTGCTGTGTAGCTTATGAGATCTTAGTTCCCCTACCAGAAATTGAACCTGTGCTCCCTGCAGTGGAAGCACAGTGTCTTAACCAGTGGATCACCAGAGAAGTCCCTATCTTCTTTCTTTTAAAAAAACAAGGTTTAGAGATGACAGGTAATTTGTCCAAGGCTACACAAGCAAGCAAGAAACGAGGTTTGACTTCAACTCTCCTATTTCCATAGAAGGGACCCCAGAGAACCTGAAGAACAACATATTTGAGCTGGAGTTGTTTTTTTTATTTTTTTTTTGAGAAGTAGCTGTGTGACAGGCTCTGTGAGGAGAGAGTAGAATGCAGATGTTCAGTGGCACCAAAAGTTGTTAAAAGTCGTGAATCGTTGCTAACAGTCATGAATTGTACTCTTAACAAAAAGTGACCCTTGTGATATGTCAATTATGTGGGGGGGGAGGGTGAGGGGCATGTAAGAGAAATGATGAAAGCAGCTTTGAACCCGCTTGAATATATGGCTAGCACTTCAGTGAAGACCTGGGGTAACTGGCGTGGAGCACAGAAAAGATTTCGGCCTGGAAGATGTGAGGGTTAGGAGTGAATAATTAAAATCTCTGTGTCCAAACACCTAACTCTGGGTAATCTGCCTGCTTGACATACCCCTGGGAAGGGTGACAGTCCTGACATGAATAGTGGCTGTGCGTAAACAGCTGGCTCTGTCACCCTTGTATCAGTCCTCCTCTTTTTCCATAGAAGAGAATAGGTTTTCAGGCACTGGTTCAGACCTGCATTGACAGAGTCCGAGTTTAACAGCAAGAGCCATCAGTTTTTGATTCCAGGAACGCTTTACAGTCTATTTGAATTTTAAAATAAATTCTGCATAGCAAGTTGTTGGATTTAAACTGTCAGGTGAAGGCTGGCTAGCCACCCAGGCTCAGGGTTCTTGGTGCCAGAATTACTGACATTTATTTTNTATCAGTCCTCCTCTTTTTCCATAGAAGAGAATAGGTTTTCAGGCACTGGTTCAGACCTGCATTGACAGAGTCCGAGTTTAACAGCAAGAGCCATCAGTTTTTGATTCCAGGAACGCTTTACAGTCTATTTGAATTTTAAAATAAATTCTGCATAGCAAGTTGTTGGATTTAAACTGTCAGGTGAAGGCTGGCTAGCCACCCAGGCTCAGGGTTCTTGGTGCCAGAATTACTGACATTTATTTTAAAATGATGTCCAAGTTAAAAAAAAAAAAAAAAAAGATACCTTTAGTGGTTTTGCCTTCCCAACAGCCTCTACCCATCCCCTCCCCCTCTCTTTCTCTCTCTGTGTGTATGTGTGTCTGTTTGTCTCTCTGTCTCCCACTTTGTCTCCTCCACCCCCTCCCTTGTCCCTCCTGCCTCTGACCACTTCTTCCCTCACCTAGTTCAGAATTCTTAAGAGCAGAAGGACAGGAGTCCCCAGCATTAGAAACAGGAACCGTGCCTGGTGCCCTTTAGGAAGCTGGCACAGCAGGAGGAAGCACACAAGCTCCCTCTCCCCTCCCAGAATGATTTTAATTACCTGCACCTGCAGTGTGATCCTGAGCCCAGGCCTCAGCCAAAAAATCCAGAAATCAGAGTTGCTTGTTACCAAGGATTGGCTCTGTTAACCAAGCTTATTTAACCAAACCACCATACTGGTTTCTCGTTAGATGAGATACCAGCTTGTTAATTCACAATGAGAAATACACCTTCCTTTCCATCAGTGTCTCAGTATCTGGGCACCACATGGAGCCATGGACTCTGGCCTTGCACCTCTGCATCCCTGGAACACAGTTGGTGCTCCATAAATATTTGCCAGACTGAATTGAATTTTGCCAGGGATAAGATGTGTGTATCTTCAGCCATTTTTAGTCAAACAGAACCTAGAGATATTTTTACCCCACATATTAGTTTAGTCAAATGTTTCTGAGCCACAAAGATCCTTGCAAACACTGCAAGGCAAGATTTATGAAGTAGCCATTTTTAATTTTTTTTTCTCCACACAGCTGACTTCATCATAAAGAACATTCATCTCAGGGGATTTACCTAGCAAGATATCATTCTACTTCATTTTGTGTTTCCTCTTTTCCTTTACATCCAAAATGAATGCAATAAGGGATCCCACTGTGCCCCAAGTAATAATAGCACAGGCAACTATAGACTGTCCACTGTGTCCCTGAAATAGATTCTTGGGTAGAAAGAACAACAGCGCTGTCATTTAGTGAGTGCTACGGGAAGCAAGGATAGGAGCCAAAGACACAAAAAGACTTATGAGTCAGTGGAGTCCAATTTAGTCTTGATGGAAGCACAAGGCACATTATTAGATCCATTTTCAGGGAAAATTATATTGTTGGAAAGAAGAGTCCTGTCTGTCAAGCCCTTTCACTAAGGTTCCTGGGGATAGGGACCTCTTCTCAGACCCCCAAACAGGCTTTCCCTTTTCTTTGTTCTACAGACCCCGTGAACTATAGCCCGCCAGGCTCCTCTGTCTGTGGAATTCTCTAGACAAGAATACTGGAGTGAGTTGCCATTTCCTTTTCCAGGGGATCTTCCTGACTGAGGGATTGAACTCGGGTCTCCTGCATTACAGGCAGATTATATACCATCTGAGCCAGCAGGGAAGCTCCTGATATATTAATAAATACTCCTAAAGTTTTCCATACCCATGTGACAGCTCTGTCCTCCCCTTTCCTCCAGCAGGTAGTTTCTGATCTGAAGTTCAGGAGATTTTGTTCAAAACTCTTGGCTGCCATGACCTCTCTCTGAGGTCAGTATGTCCAGAACTCAGCCCTTGACCTCATTCTCCATGCATGCTCTTCATGTGAATTGTATTTATTCCTGTGGCTTCCACTGTCATTTGTATTGCTGGTACCCTTGACCCTCAGTTATGGTGTATGGTTCTGCCTGTATTTAGACATCAGTATGTTCTGTGCACGAATCCTCTTCCATTCCTCATTGGGTATCCCATATCCCTTTTCATCAGGCTGCGTGTTCAGTTCAGTTCAACATTTACTGCGTATGTTTGGCAGAGTTCTGTAGTTGTCGAGGATACCGAGGTTCCTTTCTATTTAAGTGAATATTCGTCTAATTAATTTGCAGGGTTCTTTATTTTAACTATCCAGTCATTGTAGTAATCCCTGAAGTCTTAACTATCAGCTACTGTTCTCTTTCTCTCCCTGCATCCTCCCTAAGATTATTCATTAGTACAGTTTCAATTTCATAGAGATAATTCTCAAATATCCATATCTGATTCCAGCTATCTTACCTGTCTCATTTAATGTATGCACTTAGATGTCCCTTTGGGTCCTTAAACAGCTGCTGTGGCTTTGGTTTCTGAATCTCTAAAATGCAGAAGTGAATGGGTAGATAATTTAGTAAGTTGCAATGTGTCAATGCAGTGCAGCTTTTCCCCTCTATTTAAAATGCTTACAAACAACTATGGATAATTACTGCTTCTCTATTCACTTTCTTAACTCCCTCAAGAAGAATCCCTTTGTTTTCTAATCAGGAAAGAAGTAAGGGAGTGAGATGATCAGTTAGGTCTCACAGGGGAAGGTGGAAGAGAGACAGCAGTTTGCTGTCACCTTGCAGTCACACCTAGTGAATCCCCAAAGATTTCTCAGAACCCTTCAGTTTCGTTCTCTCCTCTCCCTTCCAAGTACACGGCTGTGACGAGAGCTTCCTTGGAGTTGAACCTTTAATTTGCCTTTCTCCCCTTCTCCAAACAGAGTACTTGTAAGACTGTGAGCTGCCTGAGAAAAGAACCATTCACTTCTGTAACCCCAAATAGTAGAAGAGCATGCAGTTGTAGAAAGGAGGAAGGTCTTTCTGTTCTGTTCTGTTATAGGACGATAAAAAAAGGCTGACTGCAAATCAGCGAGTTTAGGGTACTCCATTTAAGTAAAGACGGGAAAAGGAACTTTCACTCTTTGAAAGGATGTATGAGAACTGGAATGCCTCGGAAAAGGGGACTGTGCACTGGAGGAAGAATGGTAGGAGGGAAACTTTTCACTGCAGACCCTTTTGTACCTTTTGAAATCTAACCCTGTTGAATTTTTCATAATAAAAAATAAGTAAAATTTAATTTTTAAAAAATATGTTGAATGTATTTGAAATATCCAGAATAGGCAAATATGCAGAGAGAAAACAGATTAATGGCAGCCAAAGGCTAGGAAGAAGAGGGAATGGAGAGGGATGGCTTAGTTGGGTCTGGGCTTGCTTGCTTTTTTTTTTTTTTTAATTTTCAATTTTTACTTTATTTTACATTACAATACTGTATTGGTTTTGGCATACATTGACATGAATCTGCCACGAGTGTACATGAGCTCCCAAACATGAACCCCTCTCCCACCTCCCACCCCACATCATCCCTCCAGATCATCCCCGTGCACTAGTCCCAAGCATCCTGCATCCTGCATCGAACATAGACTGGCGATTCATTTCTTACATGATAGTATACATGTTTCAATGCCATTCTCCCAAATCTTCCCACCCTCTCCCTCTCCCTCAGAGTCCAAAAGTCTGCTCTACACATCTGTGTCTCTTTTACTGTCTTGCATACAGGGTCATCATTACCATCTTTCTAAATTCCATATATATGAGTTAGTATACTGTATTGGTGTTTTTCTTTCTGGCTTACTTCACTCTGTATAATCAGCTCCAGTTTCATCCATCTCATTAGAACTGATTCAAATGTATTCTTTTTAATAGCTGAGTGATACTCCATTGTGTATATGTACCACAGCTTTCTTATCCATTCATCTGCTGATGGACATCTAGGTTGTTTCCATGTCCTGGCTATTATAAACAGTGCTGCGATGAACATTGGGGTACATGTGTCTCTTTCTATTCTGGTTTCCTCAGTGTGTATGCCCAGCAGTGGGATTGCTGGGTCATCAGAATGATAAAATTACTCTGCAACTGAATAGTGGTTATAGTCACACAACATTATGAATGTACAAAATGCATTGTACACTTTAAAGTGGTTTAAGTGGTGAATTTTGTTACTAGAATTTTACCATAATTTTATATATATACTAAGTCACTTAAATTGCTTCAGCCCATATATATGGGTGTGTATATATATTCTTAATGAGTGAATGAATGAATAAAATGCCTATTTTCAGATTTATGTTAGATATCAATGAGATATCTCTGCTTTGTGAAGTTTTCAGTGGAAAATTCCAAATGTATACAAAAGTAGAACAGTGTCATGGACCACGCTTAACTAGCATTCAGCTTCAGTAGTTAGCAATTCATGGCAAATCTGACTCCATTTATACCTGAACATTTGTCCTTCATACCTACTGGATTATTCTGAAGCAAACTGTACATATTTCAGTATGCATCTCATAAAAGCTATTGACTCTTTTAAAAAAAAGTTTACAGTGCATTATCAACCTAAAAAAATTAAGTTAGTCCCTAATGTCATCAAACAGCAGTGTTTATGTTTCCTAGATTGCCTCACAAACATCCTCTTTAGGGCTGACTTCTTGCTCTATGGTTTTAAAGTGACCAATCTCCTTTTCCCAGAACTGGCCGGGTCAGCTCATTCTTAGCCATAATGAGATCTGGAGGAATTTAAAGTTTCTTATCTGAACATCTTGAAGTTGGACAAGATGCTATTAAAGTTCTATTTCTATACAAACATTTTCTAAAGAGTTTCTGATGAGGTCTTTTGCCTGCTAGGGCCCACAGTGCTGTATGGCAGCAGATGTCAGTCATGAAATGCCAGTGTAATGATTGAAATCTGAATTTGAGAGGCCCCAGTTGGGCACTGGAACTCACCAGCAAGAACCTCTTTATTCTCCCTCTTGATTAGTAACTTAACCATTCCTGAAAGTGCAAGTTGGCTATGACCAGTGTGTTCTCTTGGCAGAACTCTATTAGCCTTTGCCCTGCTTCATTGTGTACTCCAAGGCCAGATTTGCCTGTTACTCCAGGTATTTCTTAACTTTCTACTTCTGCATTCCAGTCCCCTATGATGAAAAGGACATCTTTTGGGGGTGTTAGTTCTAGAAGGTCTTGTAGGTCTTCATAGAACTGTTCAACTTCAGCTTCTTCAGCCTTACTGGTCGGGGCATAGGTTTGGATTACCATGATATTGAATGGTTTGCCTTGGTAACGAACAGAGATCATTCTGTCGTTTTTGAGATTGCATCCCAAGTACTGCATTTCGGACTCTTTTTTTGACTATGATGGCTACTTCGTTTCTTCTAAAGGATTCCTGCCCACAGTAGTAGCTATAATGGTATCTGAGTTAAATTCACCCATTCCAGTCCATCTTAGTTCACTGATTCCTAGAATGTCAATGTTCACTCATGCCATCTCCTGTTGGACCACTTCCAATTTGTCTTTATTCATGGACCTAACATTTCAGGTTCCTGTGGAATATTGCTCTTTACAGCATCGAACGTTGCTTCTATCACCAGTCCCATCCACAACTGGGTGTTCTTTTTGCTTTGGCTGTATCCCTTCATTCTTTCTGGAATTATTTCTCCACTGATCACCAATAGCATATTGGGCACCTACCAGCCTGGGGAGTTCATCANGTTTGTCAGTTGCTTCATTTGCTATTATTTTCTCCCATTCCGAAGGCTGTCTTTTCACCTTGCTTATAGTTTCCTTTGTTGTGCAGAAGCTTTTAATTTTAATTAGATCCCATTTGTTTATTTTTCCTTTTATTTCCAGCATTCTGGGAGGTGGATCATAGAGGATCCTGCTGTGATTTATGTCAGAGAGTGTTTTGCCTATGTTCTCCTCTAGGAGTTGTATAGTTTCTGGTCTTACGTTTAGATCGTTAATCCATTTTGAGTTTATTTTTGTGTGTGATGCTAGAAAGTGATCTAGTTTCATTCTTTTACAAGTGGTTCACCAGTTTTCCCAGCACCACTTGTTAAAGAGATTGTCTTTACTCCATTGTATATTCTTGCCTCCTTTGTCGAAGATAAGGTGTCCATAGGTGTGTGGATTTATCTCTGGGCTTTCTATTTTGTTCCATTGATCTATATTTCTGTCTTTGTGCCACTACCGAACTGTCTTAATGACTGTGGCTTTGTAGTAGAGCCTGAAGTCAGGCTGGTTGATTCCTCCAGTTCTATTCTTCTTTCTCAAGATTGCTTTGGCTATTCGAGGTTTTTTGTATTTCCATACAAATTTTGAAATTATTTGTTCTAGTTCTGTGAAAAATGTCCACAGTATGACACACATCATCAATTTGTGTGCTATATATACAATGAGTCATTTGGGGGTGAACTTATTATTTTAAATATTGGTACATTTCTAATTTTAAAAATACAAATAATGCTACCTTTTTTCCCTCTTAAACTTCTTTACAATAAATTTAAAAACACAAGTTTACTGAGTCAAAGAAGGCAAATTTACATATTCTACTATTTTTCAATCTCATCACATGACTTTTGATAGAGTATAAACACTTTACAGTGCAAAAAGTTTCATATTAAGTCTCAATTAAGAACTTACTAGCACTGAGTTGCAGATTTTTAAAAGAAACACTGTTACTATAAGCCTGACGTACATACTGCTTTTCTGTGTTTTTTTTTTTAGCTCGGCCTTCTCTTCTAGGCTTGTTTTAATGCATTTTCTCTCAATAATTTATACGAACTCTTTGTGTAATATCTGCGTTACCTACTTAATGCAAGTATTTTTCCTCGTTTACCTTTATTTTAGTATTATCTCATGTTGCTGCTGTGTGCTAAGTCACTTCAGTCATGTCCAACTCTGTGCGACCCCATAGATGGCAGCCCACCAGGCTACCCCGTTCCTGGGATTCTCCAGGCAAGAGTACTGGAGTGAGGTGCCATTGCCTTCTCTGATTATCTCATAATCTAATTTTTCTTCAGAATACTGTTTTCAGTTACTCCAACAGGATTAAATTATCGATCCTTTCTGTTGAAATTTAACACATTCTAAAGTCTTATATTTAAACATATATTTCGACTTTTGTCAAATATTTAAACAAATATTTTGACTTTTGTCAAACAATTCATACTTTGGGGAAAAACTGATTAATATTTCCAGAAAAAAGAGTTTCTGTCAAACAAATCTAAAGACACTAGGCTAAATGAAGTTGAAACAGTTTTTTCACTGCAAATCTTTAGAGCCTTCAGTATGTTAAAGGCATATTATATGAGGGAAAGAAGTACACATGGTAAAACTGCTTCCCAAACTTTATGTTCTCACACACATACCAATAAAACACATACCAAAATGCAACGACAGTTATTTCAGAAAGCAGCTTTCTCCTCCTTCTTATTCATACTTTCTAATCCATATCATATTAAAAACACTTTGTCAAAAAGAATTACCCCCCAAAATACATAATGACTGGTGCCAGTTTTTAAATCTTTTCTTTTTAAAGTTACACATGTACCTGATTTTTAAGAATTGTGCCTAATTCTATAAAATTTATAAGGAAAACACTAATGCTCAGCACCCACTCACTTTCCTTCTGCTTCCCTCACTGAACCTCAGTTCACTGGGAAAATGTAGGTAGTATCTCTCTCCACTGAAAGGCTACTGTAAAAACTATCCTAACAAGTCTATCACTGTTTCAATTTTTTCCCCATCTGTTTGCCATGAAGTGATGGGACCAGATGCCATAATCTTAGTTTTCTGAATATTGAGTTTTAAGCCAACTTTTTCACCCTCCTCTTTCACTTTCATCAGGGGGCTCTTTAGTTCTTTGCTTGCTTGACTGAAAACATGAGAGTAGCCATTATAATATCTTAGCAGATACTATAATTATTTTTCAAACCATTTTCTGTAGCCCTAAGTACCCTTCACTATGACCCCTCCCCAACTGTCAAAATAATTTCTCTTATTGCCAAAATGATTCTATCATGTTATTATAAAAGATGATAATCATTCCCTAACTTCTGAGCATTTTAATTCCATCCTAAAATACCATAAATTATGTACCTTTATAATAATTCATTCAAAAATACTGAGCACCCACTATGTGTCATCACATGCTGGCGTAGATTATTCCAGAGACCAATGATACAGAATTCTCAAGACAAACAACCTGGTTTCTTCGCTAAGTGTGAAGACATAAGGGGTTAGAAACAGAAACGTGTGTGCATGCTCAGTCGCTCAGTTGTGTCTGACTCCTTGAGACCCTATGGGCAATAGCCCTCCAGGCTCCTCTGTCCATAGGATTTCCCAGGCAAGATCACTGGAGTGGGTTGCATTTCCTTTTCTAGGGGAACATCCTGACTCAGGGATTGAACCCATTTCTCCTGCACCTCCTGCACTGGCAGGAGGATTCAGCTGGGAGATCATTTAGTAATAGTAAGGGGGGTAAGCATTTACACAGACTAATACATACTAAAGTCACACAGCAACCAAATGAACATAGGAACATACTGACCTATTGCAATTCTAATTTAAACTGTAAATAAAAGAATGTGTGGGAACTGGTTAAATAAATGAACACTGACTGCATACTTGGAAACATCAAAAAGTATCTTTATTTTAGACAGGATAATATTTATGCTATTTTTTAAAATAAAGAATTCCTTTGTTTTAGAGATACATACTGAAATATTTACAGATGAAATTATATGATTTCTGAGCTCTTCTTCAAAATAATCTTGGTTGAGGGGAGGTAAGGAGGACTGAAGCTTGGCGTGCTGAGGTCCACAGGGTCGAAAAGAGTTGGACACGACTGAGTGACTGAACTGCACTGAAGGAGAAGTGAGTGGGGTTTAAATGGAAAAAGAAGAACTATTAACTAACTGTATAAGTAACAGGGAGATGAGGGTTCATTTATTATACTAGTCTCACTGCTTTGATGGAGAAGGAAATGGCGATCCACTCCAGTATTCTTGCCTGGAAAATCCCATGGACTGAGGAGCCTGGTAGGCTACAAAGAGTCAGACATGACTGAGCGACTTCACTTCACTGCTTTGATGTTTTCCATGAAACAGAAAAAATTTTAAAACGGTTGCCATGAAGCTTCCTTTTAACTAGGATGAGACAAATTAAAAAGATATATAGTATATAAACAAAAGGGAAGAATAATAGGGAGTACAAAGAAGGGAACAAACAGTGGTCTATAATTTTAAACTGAGAGGCCAGGGAGAGCCGGGGATACTGGTACCAGTTGTCTCCTGTGCAAGAGCTTCCAGGCCAGGAGAAAGCTCACTGCTCAGGCCAGAAAGAGCTTGGGGATGGCAATGCCGAGGTGAATTTTCAGCAAAAGCAGAACAAGTTGANGGAGATCAGTCCTGGGTATTCATTGGTAGGACTGATTTTGAAGCTGAAACTCCAATACTTTTGGCCACCTGATGTGAAGAGCTGACTCATTTGAAAAGACCCTGATGCTGGGAGGGATTGGGGGCAAGAGGAGAAGGGGACGACAGAGGATGAGATGGTTAGATGGCATCACTAACTCAATGGACATGGGTTTGAGTGGACTCCAGGAGTTGGTGATGGAAAGGGAGGCCTAGCGTGCTGCGATTCATGGGGTTGCAAGGAGTCGGACATGACTGAGCGACGGAACTGAACTGAACTAAAAGTGCAAGTGAAAGCTGCTCAGTTGTGTCTGACACATTGCGACCACATGGACTATATAGACCATGGAATTCTCCAGGCCAGAATACTGGAGTAGGTAGCTGTTCCCTTCTCCAGGGAATCTCCCCAAACCAGGGATTGAACCCAGGTCTCCTGCATCACAGGCAGATTCTTTACCAGCTGAGCCACAATTCAGCTGTGACTCAGTCGTGTCCGACTCTTTGCAACCCAATGGACTGCAGCACGCCAGGCTTCCCTATCCGTCACCAGCTCCTGGAACTTGCTCAAACTCATGTCCATCAAGTTATTGATGCCATCCAACCAACTCATTCTTTGTCATCCCCTTCTCCTCCTGCCTTCAATCTTTCCCAGCATCAGGGTCTTTTCTAATGAGTCAGTTCTTCACATCAGGTGGCCAAACTGTTGGAGTTTCAAGTTCAGCATGTCCTTTCAATGAGTATTCAGGACTGATTTCCTTTAGGATTGACTGACTTGATCTCCTTGCAGTCCAAGGGACTCTCAGGAGTCTTCTCCAACACAACACTTCAAAACCATCAATTCTTCGGCACTCAGCTTTCTTTATGGTCCAACTTTGACATCCATACACGACCACTGGAAAAACCATAGCTTTGATTAGATGGACCTTTGTCAGCAAAGTAACGTCTGCTTTTTAATATGCTATCTAGGTTGGTCATAGCTTTTCTTCCAAGGAGTAAGCATCTTTTAATTTCACGGCTTCAGTCACCATCTGCAGTGATTTTAGAGCTGAAGAAAATAAAGTCTGTCACTGTTTCCATTGTTTCCCCATCTATTTTGCGAGGAAGTCTGGGACTTGATGCCATGACCTTCATTTTTTGAATGTTGAGTTTTAAGCCAGCTTTTCCACTCTCCTCTTTCACTTTCATCAGGAGGCTCCTCAGTTCCTCTTTGCTTTGTGCCATAGGGATGGTGTCATCTGCATATCTGAGGTTACTGATATTTCTCCCAGCAATCTGGATTCCACTTGTGCTTCATCCAGCCCTGCGTTTTGCATGATGTACTCTGCATATAAGTTAAATAAGCAGGGTGACAATTTATAGCCTTGACATACTCCTTTCCCAATTTGGAACCAGTCTGTTGTTCCATGTCCAGTTTTAATTGTTGCTTCTTGACCCATATACAGCTTTCTCAGGAGGCAGGTAAGGTGGTCTGGTGTTCCCATCTCTAAGAATTTTTCACAGTTTGTTGTGATGCACACAGTCAAAGGCTTGGCATAGTCAATAAAGCAGAAGTAGGTGTTTTTCTGGAACTCCCATGCTTCCTATGATCCAGCTGATATTGGCAATTTGATGTCTGGTTCCTTGTCTTTTCTAAATCCAGATTGAACATCTGGAAGTTCTAAGTTCACATACTGTTGACGCTTCACTTGGAGAATTCTGAGCATTACTTTGCTAGTGTGGGAGATGAGTACAATTGTGCGGTAGTTTGAACATTCTCTGACATTGCCTTTCTTTGGGATTGGAATGAAAACTGACCTTTTCCAGTTCTGTGGCCACTGGCATATTGAGTGCAGCACTTTCACAACATCATCTTTTAGGATTTGAAATAGTTCAGTTGGAATTCCATCACCTCCACTAGCTTTGTTCATTGTTATGCTTCCTAAGACCCACTTGACTTCAGACTCCAGGATATCTGGCTCTAGGTGAGTGATCACACCATTGTGGTTATCTGGGTCATGAAGATCTTTCCTGTACAGTTCTATCTATTCTTGCCACTTCTTCTTAATATCTGCTTCTGTTAGGTCTATACCATTGCTGTCCTTTATTGTGCCCATCTTTGCATGAAATATTCCCTTGGTATCTCTAATTTTCTTGAAGAGATCTCTAGTCTTTCCCATTCTATTGTTTTCCTCTATTTCTTTTCATTGAGCACTGAGGAAGGCTTTCGTATCTCTCCTTGCTTTTCTTTGGAACTGTGCATTCAGATGGGTGTATCTTTCCTTTTCTCCTTTGCCTTTGGCTTCCCTCCTTTTCTCGGCTATTTGTAAGGCCTCCTCAGACAACCATTTTGCCTTTTTGCATTTGTTTTTCTTGGGGATGGTCTTGATTACTGTCTCTTGTACAATGTCACGAACCTCTGTCCATAGTTCTTCAGGTACTCTATCAGATCTAATCCCTTGAATCTATTTGTCACTCCCACTGCATAATTGTAAGGGATCTAATTTAGGTCATACCTGAATGGTCTAGTGGTATTCCCTACTTTCTTCAAGTTAAGTCTGAATTTGGCAATAAAGAGTTCATGATTGGAGCCACAGTCAGCTCCAGGTCTTGTTTTTGCTGACTGTATAGAGCTTCTCCATCTTTGGCTGCAAAGAATATAATCAATCCGATTTTGGTATTGACCATCTGGTGATGTCCACATGTAGAGTCATCTCTTGTGTTGTTGGAAGAGGGTGTTATGATCAATGCATTCTCTAGCAAAACTCTGTTAGCCTTTCCCTTGCTTCATTTTGAACTCCGAAGCCAAATTTGCCAGTTACTCATGGTATCTCTTGACTTCCTACTTTTGCATTCCAGTACCTTATGATGAAAAAGACATCTTTTTTTGGTGTTAGTCCTAGAAGGTCTAGTAGGTCATCATAGAACCGTTCAACTATAGTTTCTTTGGCATTAGTGGTTGGGGCATAGTCTTGGATTACTGTGATATTGAACGGTTTGCCTTGGAAACCAAAAGAGATCATTCTGTCACTTTTGATATTGCACCCACTACATTCTGGACTCTTTTGTTGACTCTGAGGGCTACTCCATTTCTTCTAAGGGATTCTTGCCCACAGTTGTAAATATAAAGGTCATGTGAATTAAATTCACCCTTTCCAGTTTATTTAGTTCACTGATTCCTAAAATGTCAGTGTTACTCTTGCCATCTCCTGCTTGACCACTTCCAGTTTACCTTGATTTGTGGACCTAACATTCCAGGTTCCTATGCAATCTTGGTCTTTACAGCATCAGACTTTACTTCTATCACCAGTCACATCCACAACTGGGTATTGTTTTCATTTTGGCTCAGCCTCTTTATTCTTTCTGGACCTATTTTTCCACTCTTCTCCAGTAGCATATTGGGCACCTACTGATCTGGGGAGTCCATTTTTCAGTGTCATATCTCTGCCTTTTCATACTGTTCATGGGGTTCTCAAGGCAAGAATACTGAAGTGGTTTGTCATTCCCTTCCCCAGTGGACCACGTTTTGTCAGAACTCTCCACCGTGACCTGATATCATGGGCTTCCCTGATAGCTCAGTTAGTAAAGAATCCTCCCGCAATGCCAGAGACCCTGATTCTATTCCTGGGTCAGGAAGATTCACTGGAGAGGGGCTAGGCTACCCACTCAAGTGTTCTTGGGTTTCCCTTGTGGCTCAGCTGGTAAAGAATCTGCCTGCAATCTGCCTGCTAAGAAATCTAGGGGAGACCTGGGTTCGATCCCTGGGTGGGAAGATCTCCTGAAGAAGGAAAAGGCTGAGCCACAAGGGAAGCCCAAGAATACCGGAGTGGGTAGTCTTATCTCTTCTCCACCAGATTGTCCCAACCCAGAAATCAACCCAAGGTCTCCTGCATTGCAGGTAGATTCTTTACCAACTGAGCTATCAGGGAAGCCCGTTCATATCTTTATTTAATAGACTTCTGGGTGACCTTCTTTCTCTGGAGACTCCTTTAGTTTTCCACATTGTCCAAACTAGTATCAGAGGGTCAAGTGCTGATGGGGTACCTACCCTAGGGGATCACATGTTACAGCCAGCACTGTCTTAAGGAAACTGAGGCTTGACTCTTCTTTCTCCTCCTCCACTGTCTTCTCTTTTTGTGTGTGTTTATAATGCATTGATTAACCCACAAAAGTACATATAGAAATATGACCTGTTTGAAGGTTTATTTGCTTTTTAAAATAATTTTTTATGGGTGTATAGTCTATTTACAATGTGGTGTTAGTTTTAGGTGTACAGCAAAGTGAATCATTTATAATATACTATAACCACTCTTTTAAAGATTCGTTTCCATACTGGTCATCACAGATCACTGAGCAGAGTTCCCTGTGCTATACAGTAGGTTCTTGTTGGTTATCTATTTTATGTATAGTAGTGTGTGTATGAAACCAACCCATGCCTGCAGGGTAACCCAAGACGGGCAGGTCATGGTGGAGCGGGCTGACAGAGCATGGTCCACTGGAGAAGGGAATGGCAAGCCACGTCAGTATTCTTGCCTTGAGAACCCCATGAACAGTATGAAAAGGCAAAATGATAGGATACTGAAAGAGGAACTCCCCAGGTCGGTAGGTGCCCAGTATGCTACTGGAGATCAGTGGAGAAATAACTCCAGAAAGAATGAAGGGATGTAGCCAAAGCAAAAACAATACCCAGTTGTGCATGTGACTGGTGATAGAAGCAAGATCCGATGCTATAAAGAGCAATATTGCATAGGAACCTGG
>SJYV01043502.1:485744-503207 GCA_006410875.1 Neotragus pygmaeus | reverse complement strand
TTTGAACTGTGGTGTTGGAGAAGACTCTTGAGAGTCCCTTGGACTGCAAGGAGATCCAACCAGTCCATTCTGAAGGAGATCAGCCCTGGGATTTCTTTGGAAGGAACGATGCTAAAGCTGAAGCTCCAGTACTTTGGCCACCTCCTGCGAAGAGTTGACTCATTGGAAAAGAGTTTGATGCTGGGAGCGATTAGGGGCAGGAGAAGAAGGGGACGACAGAGGATGAGATGGTTGGATGGCATCACTGACTGGATGGAACTGAGTCTGAGTGAACTCTGGGAGTTAGTGATGGACAGGGAGGCCTGGCGTGCTGCGATTCATGGGGTCGCAAAGAGTCGGACCCGACTGAGCGACTGAACTGAGTGTGTGTATGTAAGTCCCAAAGGCCTAATTTATTCCTCTCCACCCCTTTTCCCCTTTGGTAACCATAAGTTTGTTTTCTGTGTATTCTGACATGATCCTTTATTTTAACATTTCCCCCAAAATGTGTCCTTTGGAAAACTATTTAAAGTTTCATTGTTACATTCCTTTAATTTAGGAAGTATAGTGCATTGTATTCACCTATTAGAGTTTCCTGAGTCTGCATTGACATATTAGAAGTTCTTAAAAAAAAAAAAGCCAGGGATATCCCTATTGGTCCAGTGGCTAGATTCTGCACTCCCAGGGCAGGGAGCCTAGGTTCGATCCCTGCTCAGGGAACTATATCCTACATGCCATGACTAAGACCCAGTGCAGCCAAATAAATATTTTAAAAAGCACCAGTAAAGAAACCTATTTCAGTTTAGCCCAGTATTTCCCAAACCTATGGAATGTGGAACCTTTCTCTGATTCTTAACACCTGTTGATATTCCATGGAAACACTGCTATATGTAACTTTCTGAAGGGTTGATAACAAGGAGCTGTCTCAGAAACTGTATTTTCATTAAAGTTTCACTGGCTTCATTAAGAGGATGACACTTCTGAGCTTCTAGCCTGTTTTTTATCAGGTTGGATAAAAAACGAGCCTCTCTGGCTCATTTTTGTTGTTGTTCAGTCTCTTAAATTGTGTCCAACTCTTTGTGACTCCCTGAACTGGGGTTGGCATGCCAGGTTTCCCTGTCCTTCACTATCTCCCGGAGTTTGTTCAAACTCCTGTCCATTCAGTTGGTGATACCATCCAACCATCTCATCTTCTGTTACTCTCTTCTCTTGCCCTCAATCTTTCCCAGCCTCGGGGTCTTTTTCCAGTGAGTCACCTCTTCTCATCAGGTGGCCAAAGTATTGGAGTTTCAGCTTCAGCATCAGTCCTTCCAGTGAATATTCAGGGTTGATTTCCTTTAGGATTAACTCGTTTGTTATCCTTGCAGTCCATGGGACTCTCAAGACTCTTCTTCAGTACCATAATTTGAAAGCATCAATTCTTTGGCACTCAGCCTTCTTTATAGTCCAACTCCCACATCCGTACATGACTACTGGAAAAATCATAGCTTTGACTATATCAACCTTTGTAATGATTCCTTGTGCCATAAGGTAGTTGTTGGGGATGAGGGGGGGTCATATTATGTAGGCAGGGGCCCACTGGACCCACACGAATGTGAATGAGCCTCCCAGGCTTGTATCACAAGGGCCTCAAGGTGAAATTTCAACTCACACAGTATAGTTAGTATCCAGTGTCTCCCTCTGTAAACCCTGACCTTGGATTTGGTAGATATAAACTTCCCAACTTATTTCCATACAATGACCCAGCTGGCTCTAAAGATAGGCTATGATGTCACCAGCTATCTATAGTCACTCCCTAATTAATACCTGGCCAATGACTACCTGACTCTTTGTTCTAAATTGGGACTGCGTGTCACTGTTATCCCTCAACTGGGGGGAACCAAGCCAGGGCACAGGGCTAGAGCTGCCAGAAATTTGGGATCATCCAAGGTCTTTGGCAGTAGAAGTAAGAGGCAGCATGTGGGCCTCGTGTACAGAAGGCCTATGGGAGTCCTGGGGCCTACTGGACTTGCAAGGGTTTGGGAAAGTAGTCTGAGTAGATTCTAGAAACAGGAAGTCAGTCTGGCTGAAAGCCTTCACCTACACAGTCGCAGGCAGGAGTTTCCTCCTCCCCCCACCACAACTCTTGCTGATGAAACTTTCTTCCCAAATTTGCCTTCTTTCATAAGAATTACTCCAGGCACTAAACATGCAGCTTTCCATACCCCACCCCCAAAATACTAAATTGGTCCATTTAATAAATATCCTGAGTGATCTGTATGATGAGTTTGGGAAATACTACCCTAGTTATTCCAGGCTCAGTCCATTCCTCCAAGTACTTTTGTTTCTTGTTGAGGAGGAACAGAAGATGCCACCCCAAAGTATTCAACTTTGGCATGTGAATTATTTTGATTTGAGAATAGTCAGGACCCAACAGACTCACAAAGAGCTTTTTACCTTCCCTTTCCTGACTAAAAGAATTTAAATAGAGGGCATGTACCAGAAAGACAAACCTAGACAACATATTAAAAAGCAGAGACCTCACTTTGTGGAGAAAGATCCATGTAGTCAAAGCTATAGTTTTTCCAGTAGTATGTACATATATGAGACTTGAACCATAAAGGAGGCTGAGAGCTGAAAAATTGATGCTTTCAAATTGTGGTGCTGGAGAAGACTTTTGAGAGCCCCTTGGACAGCAAGGAGATCAAACCAGTCAACCCTAAAGGAAATCAACCCTGAATATTCATTGGAAGGACTATTGCTGAAGTTGAAGCTCCAATTCTTTGCCACCTGATTCGAAGAGCCAACTCATTAGAAAAGACCCTGATTCTGGGAAAGATTGAAGGCAGGAGGAGAAGGGGGCAATAGAGGATGAGATGGTTGGATGGCATCACCACTTCAATGGACATGAGTTTGAGCAAGCTCCGGGAGATGGTGAAGGTCAGGGAAGCCTGGCATACTGCAGTCCATGGGATCAGAAAGAGTCGGACACGACTGAGTGACTGAACATGAGACCGGCCAAAGAACCTAGAGGGGAGAAGGGAAAAACTCTCTGTCCCTATACTGTCAATTCATTGTTGGGTCTGTCTTGGGATCCCACAAGGGTCTTGTGTTCTCTCAGAAGAAATGGCGAGGAGCTTACCCTCCTCATCCTCATCTTCTTCAGGGGCTTTGGACTTCTAGCCCCTCTGACTGAGAGGCCTGTGGCTCGGCCTCCAGCTAGAATAAGTTTATGTTTTCTCCCTTTTCTTGGGTTATTGTTCCCCCACTTGTTTTAATACGAATCATTTAATAATAATAAGAGGTTGTTGGGTGGACTATTGGTGCCCTTTTGGTGCCTTTTATATTAAACCTGTTCTTTTATATTATCTCTGATTAGCCAAGAGGATTTTTGGAACACATACTATGTATAGAACTAGAAATAAAAAATGAACTTAAAATGTCTCTACTTTCTGGGACATGTTTGGATTTGAGATAAAGAAAAAAAATGTGGAAATGGATGGTGGTGATGGTCGCACAGCAGTGTTAATATATGTAATTCTACTGAACCGTACACTTAAAAATTATGAAAATGCTACCATGAGGCATCCCCTCACACCAGTCAAAATGGCCATCACCAAAATGTCTCCAAATAACAAATGCTAGAGAGGGTATGGAGGAAAAGGAACCCTTTTGTACTGCTAGTGGGAATGTAAATGGATATAGCCACTATGGAAAACAGTATGGACATTTCTTAAAAAACTAAAAATAAGAGTTGCCATGTGACCCAGCAGTCCCACTTATATCTGGAGAAGGTGAAAACTCTAATATGAAAAGATACAGACCCTCAATGTTCATCAGCTTTATTTATAATAGCCAAAACATGGAAACTAAATGTCCATAGACAGATGAATGGATAAAGGGGATGTGGTATATGTGTGTGTGTGTATATATACACACACACACAATGAAATATTACTCAGCCATAAAAGGGTTGAATCATGCCATTCATAGCAGAATGGATGAATCTAGAGATTATCATACTAAGTCAGAGAAAGACAAATATTACATGATATCACTTATATGTGGAATATAAAAAATTGTACAGGTAAACTTATTTACAAAGCAGACTCACAGACGTAGAAAACAAACTTATGGTTACCAAAGGGGAAGAGTGGGGATAAATTAGCATGGAATTAACATATATATTACCATATATAATAAGTAACAAGGATTTACAGTATAGCACAGGAAACTATATTCAACATGTTGTAGTAACCTATAATGGAAAAGAAAAAAAATATATATGTACATATACATATATAAACATGTATCACTGAGTCACTTTACTGTATACTTGAAATAAACACAATATTGTAAATCAACTATACTTCAATAAAAAATTATGAAAATGGTAAATTTTATGTTGTGTGTATTTTATCATAATTGGGTAAAAAAATCTTGTTCAGACAAAAATACACCCTAAAACCAACTGAGGAAGACATTTACGTAATGATAAGCCAGTAAATCTGAAGGAGGATGTGATTTAAAGGGATACTGGCCTGAAGCAGACCAAATACTGAAACAGCTTTTGCGCTAGTTTTGAAGGAGGTAAAGAATTGGTAGATTGGAGACTTACAGCAATGAAAGACGTGACGTGTGCAAGGAGAACAATAGCTCAGATCTAGTAGAAAGCAAGTGTCTAAAGGGAAGGGTCTGTCAAAGAGGCAGCCCTCATACTACCGACCACCCTGGGCATGAGACGTGTCCTCTGGGGGGATGAGGTGATGAGAAATTGCAGAGAAAGCAGTGAAAGAAATCTCCACAGGTGGCTGGTGACTGTACTTTGAGTGAGTTAATTTATTTGGATTGCCAGGTGTTAGTTGCAGCACATAGGATCTTTGATCTTCATTGCAGTATGCGGGATCCTTAGTTGCAGCATGTGGGATCTACTTCACTCACCAGGGATCAAACCCGGACCCCCTTTATTGGGAACATAGAGTTTTAGCCACAGAACCACTAGGGAAGTCCCAAGACATATTGTCTTGATTCAGAGTGATTTTCTGCTAAGTATTCTGGTAGTATTACTGTGAAGTTACCAAAAGGAAACTCCTGTAGAGCGCTGAGGGGTGAGATGTTGGAGAGATGGTTAGAAATGGCCAGAAGAGGTACACTCAGTTCTGGACCCGCTACCCAATCGTGCACCTCTGCCATGTGCAGGAGCTGGGAAGGGGCTGGAGGTGGGCTTCCAAGCAGAACCCAGCTCTTAGCGGGGAGCCCAGCAAAGTCAAGGGATTTGTGGAACAGACAGAGCCACAAACCTGCTGGGCAGCTGTTACAAAACAGGTGGCTTTCAGAAAAGGTGTTGTTTATGAGGAGGACCCAAGATTTCTAGGGGGACCTCACTTAGAACAATTGGCAGATGAGCTGAGCTTGATGGGAGGTGGAGATGCTAGGAACTCAAGCCACGGTGGCCTCCAGATGGGGCTGGGAAGAGAGTAGGAGAGGGGCTGTGTCTGATAAGCTCCGCATGCCAGCTGAGCCATCTGGGGCAGGGCTGGCACATAGTAGGCGTTCAGTAAATATTTGCTACATTGAAATGAATTGAAAACCCACTTGTTTCTGTTCTGTATTATTTGCTTTTTGTGTGTTTGGTTTTTGTTTTGGCCTTGGTTTTCTAGTGAAGAGTTACTACATTTTTGTAAAGAGAAGAAACTTGATTCAGCTAAATCAGGCTAAAAGGGGGTGGACCCACATCTAGAACAGAATGGCCTCCTGGGTGCTGCTAATGGCCACTCTTTCATCTTCACAGGTTCCCTTTCCTCCCCTAAGCCTTCCTATACCCCACCTCTGCTCCTAGGACAGGTTCTTCCTGTGTTCAGATGTTGTCTTTCTAATGGCTCCCAAGCTTCCTTTCCCAGCTCCATGCCTACCATGTCTAACTGCCTACTAGACATCTTTTGTTTATTCCTCAGTATTTGCATCTCAGCATGTCCAAAGCTGCACTCATCAGACTTCCCTGGTGACCCAGTGGTTAAGACTCCACACCTCCACTGTAGGAGGCACAGGTTTGAGCCCTTGTTGGGGAAGTTCCACATGCCACATGATGCAGCCAAAAACAAAACTGCACTCATCACCTCTCCGCTCTGACCCACTGCTGCGCTCCCCTCCAGGAGTCCACATACCCTTGAGATGTGTCTTTGTGTGAACGACATCTCAAATTGGACACCTCAGTGCCACACATGACTGCACCATCTTCTGAACTCATCCTCAGTCTCGTGTCTACCCCAGATATGACTCTGGAATCTTGCCTCACCTCTCCGAGCCTGCCCCATCCCATCTATTCCAGGTACAAACAGGTAGCTCCCTGTTCTACAGCTGCTGCCAGTCAGAGGCAATTCATCCACACAGCTCCCGCCCCTCTCAGAGAGCTCTAGCAGGCTTTAGAATTCTTTCTGCCCCGTGCTCAGAGGAGGTACAGCTCCTCCTTGGCTCAACAAATTTCTTGGGTTTTTGGTTCTCCTCCGGAGTCATAAGTCTCAAGAAAGCCTAGTCAGTGAGTGTGTTCCTTTTTGTTCCTACCGGTTCCCAAGCTCCTGGGGCTCTGAGTCTCACATCCACTTCTGTTGGGCACCAGGAGGCTTACAGCGGTGGCTGGCAACCCTGGCTGTGCATTGGAACTACCTGGGGAGGGTTACTGATGCCTGGCCACCAACCAAACCAACTAAATCATTCTCTCTGGAGGTGGGACCTCGGCACTGGCATTTTGTCATGGCCCTCTGGGTGATTTTAATCCTCAGCCAAGGTTTCGAATGACTGATTAAAAGCATCTATTTCCACTTTCTCTGTCCTGGGGTGTCAGAATTCCGCCCATTCTCCAGCTCTCCAGCCTGGCCCTTTCAAGTTCTCCAGGAACTTGGAATGACACTTCTACATCCTTGATTATTGTTCATCCAGCAACTCACCCATTTCCTCTGTACCAGCACTGGGAAACGAATACAACTATATACTCAGAGCGGGCACCTATTATGTGGGGGCACCATCCTGTATCCGTTGACTTTGATTTTTCCTAACTGTTGCTTTTCCTTGAAGCGTCTGCTCACGTCCTACTCCCAGTTCATGCCCTCCTGTGAGAAGCTCACCCCAGGGCTGCATGTGACCCAGACTGAGGCCGTAAGGGCATTTCATCCTTCTGGCCACAGCAACTGCTCAGGGATAGGCCCACGCCCCAAGGCAGGCCAGTCAGGCGCAGTGCAGCTCAATCCTGAGACTTTGGTTTGAACTGGTTGGAAATTTTCTCACTTCCTGCTGCACATAAATGTGCGACTAGGGCCAAGAAGAAAGCTTGTCCGAGGATGAGCCTGGACAGAGCAAGGGAGACCCAGGGAGGGATTCTGCCTTTGAGGGTCACCATCTAGTGGCAGAGGCTCATCTGTTGACAAGTCCCAAAGGAGCAGTGAAGGGGAAGTCAGGGAGCTGGCTCAGGGAGGTGGAGAAGCAGGATTGAATGTCCCTGGGGGTGCTGGTAGTGGCTGAGCTGCTCATATGGTCATATGCCATTTTATAAAATTTAATGTTTATTTAGAGTGGTAGTTAATTTACAATCTTGTGTTGGTTTCAGGTGTACAGGAAAGTGGCTTAGTTGTACACATGTATCCACGCAGGGATTCCCTCGGAGCTCAGCCAGTAAAGAATCTGCCTGCAATGCAGGAGACCCAGGTTCAATCCCTGAGTGGGAAAAATCCCCTGGAGAAGGCAATGGCAACCCACTCCAGTATCCTTGCCTGGAGAATCCCATGAACAGAGGAGCCTGGTAGGCTATAGTCCATGGGATCACAAGAGTCGGACATTGACTTAGCAACTAAACCAGCACTACCACCATTCTTTTTCAGATTCTTTTTCCATATAGGCTATTACAGAGTATTGAGTAGGTCCTTGTTGGATATGTCTTATATACAGCAGTGTGTCTATTTTTTCATTAATTTTTATTGGAGTAAAGTTGCTTTGCAGTGTTGTGTTAGTTTCTGCTGTACAGCAAAGTGAATCAGCCGTAGTATACATATATCCCCTCTCTTTGGGATTTCCTCCCATTTAGGTCACCGAAGAGGATTGAGTAGAGTTCCCTGTGCTGTACAGTAGGTTCTCATTAGCTAGCTATTTTATACATAGTAGTGTATATTTGTCAGTCCCAATCTCCCCATTCATTTCCCCTATCCAGTCATTTCTGTTTTTGCCTCCTTAAATTCTTTGTGGAGGCAGCCAATGAGGTCCAGCCTCTCCTGGAGGCTGGATTGTTGGATGCTTGATCTCTCTGCTCAGCAGCTGAGCTTCCCAGGGTCCTGCATCGCAGGAGATCCCTGGTCTTCCCACCTCATTCAGGCTCCCATCCCTTACTGTAGGCTAATAGAGACTCTTCCTCTCCTTTTCTGGCCTTGGCTGAAACCTTGCCTAGATTCTCCTAACAGACTCTTCTTGCCTCTAGTCTCCACGCCTTTGGACCATGCGCCCTACTGCTGCCAGAGACTGTAAGATACTAATCTGATCACACCAGCCTCCTATTTCAAAACTCTCACATGCTCCCTGTGGCTGTCAGAATCAGGTCCAAACTCCTTAACATTCCCCTGAGGTCTTTCACAAGGTAGTACCAACTCACCTCTCCTGCCTGGCCACTTCCTTCTTGTAGTTACTGTTTAGTCATTAAGTCGTGTCTAACTCTTTGTGACCCTATGGACTGTAGCCCACCAGGCTTCTTTGTCCCTGGGATTTCCCAGGCAAGTATTCTGGAGTAGGTTGCCATTTCCTTCTCTTGGGCATCTTCCCAACAACCCACATCTCCTGTATTGGCAGGCGGATTCTTTACCACTGAGCCATCTGGGAAGCCACTTCTTACCACACACTGTTGAGCTAAACACGTGGCCATTCCCTGTGTGAGTCATACTCTTTAATGTCCCTGTGACTTAGCAAGAGCTGGTCTATTTGCAGGAATTGACCTTCTCTCCCATACAGCCTTTAAGATCCAGTTCAGGTGTCCCCTTTATGAAGCCTTCCCCAGATAAAGCCAGTACCTCATGGGACTTTATTCATACCTTGGTTACATTATATTTTACTTATGAGATTGTTTGAGAAGATAGTTGTCAGATTGTCTGATCTATGTCAGAATAGGTGCTAAGGTTAAATGAATGAATGAATGAATGCTGTCAGAATCCTCAGAGGCATCTAGAACAGATAGACTTCTCCAGATAGGAAGAAGAGAGAACAAGTAGCAATGTTGGAAACCATTCAGAGCTCGTCTCTCCAAGAGCAGGTCCTTGGCTAGATCAGAAGCAGATGCTGGAGCTGGCATCTTAAAGAGATGGCCCATAGTCTTCTCTGACCCTCAGGCGCCCTGCAGGGACATCCTTAATCTATGAAGAGCTTTAAGCACAGGTTGGCAACATGTTACTGGGCAGGAAATGCATGAGCCATTTCCATACAGTTTCAGAATCCTCAAACCAACTCTACTAAACTTTAAATTACCAACTCTATAAATACCATTCAGTTCAGTTCAGTCGCTCAGTCATGTCCGACTCTTTGTGACCCCATGAGTTGTAACACACCAGGCCTCCTTGTCCATCACCAAATCCTGGAGCTCACTCAAACTCACGTCCATTAAGTCAGTGATGCCATCCAGCCATCTCATCCTCTGTCGTCCCCTTTTCCTCCTGCCCCCAATCCCTCCCAGCATCAGAGTCTTTTCCAGTGAGTCAACTCTTCGCATGAGGTGGCCAAAGTACTGGAGTTTCAGCTTTAGCGTCATTCCTTCCAAAGAACACCCAGGGCTGATCTCCTTTAGGATGGACTGGTTGGATCTCCTTGCAGTCCAAGGGACACTCAAGAGTCTTCTCCAGCACCACAGTTCAAAAGCATCAGTTCTTAGGCACTCAGCTTTCTTCACAGCCGAACTCTCACATTCATACATGACCACTGGAAAAACCATAGCCTTGACTAGACGGACCTTAGTCGGCAAAGTAATGTCTCTGCTTTTGAATGTGCTGTCTAGGTTGGTCATAACTTTCCTTCCAAGGAGTAAGCGTCTTTTAATTTCATGGCTGCAGTCACCATCTGCAGTGATTTTGGAGCCCCCCAAAATAAAGTCTGACCCTGTTTCCACTGTTTCCCCATCTATTTCCCATGAAGTGATGGGACCAGATGCCATGATCTTTGTTTTCTGAATGTTGAGCTTTAAGCCAACTTTTTCACTCTCCTCTTTCACTTTCATCACAAGGCTTTATAGTTACTCTTCACTTTCTGCCATAAGGGTGGTGTCATCTGCCTATCTGAGGTTATTGATATTTCTCCTGGCAATCTTGATTCCAGCTTGTCCTTCTTCCAGCCCAGCGTTTCTCATGATGTACTCTGCATATAAGTTAAATAACAGTATTAATTCAGTCACAATAAAGAATGAAAAGTTTGCCCTCGTCCCACCATGATAACCAGTCATAGTAATAATACTTGAAATGTATTCAGAATGTATGGTATATTCAATGGACATGAATTTGAACAAACTCTGGGAAATAGTGGAGGACAGAGGAGCCTGGCATGCTGCCGTCCGTGGGGTTGTAAGAGTCAGACATGATGTAGTGACTGAACAGCAATAACAAATACCAAGGAACTCATCTAAGCACTTTACATGTTTTCTCACTTCATCTTCCAGTCCAGTGAGGTATCCCCATTTTACAGGTGAGCGATCTGAGGCTCAGAGAGGTTGAAAAGCTTGCTAAGCATCACAGAGATAGTCAGTGGCGGGGCTGAGACACATGCCAAGTCTGTCTGACTCCAGTGTTTGTGCTTTAACCCTGTGTTCCTGATTTGTCCCAACAAATCAGACTTTTCATTTTCTATACTCCCAAGCCTTGTCCATGCAGACTAGTAGCTTTTACCTAATTATAGCTATAGCACAGTGAATATAACGGATGATTTTCTGAATTTAACTTTATATCATAATACACACCCAGTCTGTCACCAAGTCCTGTCAAGTCTCCCTCCAAAATACACCTCTGGTCTATAATCCACTTCCTTTCCTCTCAGCCCTTGTCTTCTGTCTGGGTTTCTGCTAGAGCCTCTTAACTGGTCTCCCTACTTTCACTCTTGTCTCCTTCTTATCTCTTCTCCTCCCAGTAGCCAGAGTGAGCTTCAAAAAATGTAAACCAGACCATTCTCCAACCTGTCAATGTGGTTGGATAAATCCCGTTAGTTAGCCCTACATCAGGGCCCTGGGGACTGCTCCCATCTCCTCCCCTGCCTTGCTAAACTCTGTGCACTCTAACTACACTAACCCTGCAGTTCCTCAGAACTTCCCAGCCTTCACCTTTGTGCTCCTCTGTCTAGGACCTCTTCCCTCCACCATATCCTGCCCTTTGTTCTTCAGGCCTTTTTTTTTTTTTTTTTGATGTGACCATTTTTTTAGTCTTTGTTGAATTTGTTACAGTATTGCTTCTGTGTTTTATGTTTTGTTTTTTTGGCCCAGAGGCATGTTGGATCTTAGCTCCCCAACCAGGGATCAGAACCCGTATTCCCTGCTCTGGAAGGCTAAGTCTTAACCACTGGACTCCCAGGTAAATTCCCAGGCCTCTTCTTAAATGCCTCTTCAAAGAGGTCATTGTGACAACCCCTCTCAACCTACATTAGGACCGTTTTATTCACACAGATAACAGTTTTTATGTTTCTGATTTTTTAATATTTCCACCCACTCTTATAGTTCCATGATATTATAGAAGTACTTTGTCTCTTTTGCTGAGCACTTGATCCCTAAAACTCAGCACAGTACCAGGCACATAGGAGATGATTAATATTTCTTGAAAGAACATTTTTCTATGTTACTATCTAGAAATATAGTACAAATTATATCACAGACATAATCTTAATAGCTGTAAAATATACCTGATCATTACCTGTTTAATTACTTTAATAAGACATTTGTTTCATATGTAGTGGAGAGAAGGGTTAGAAGACAAAAAAGTTGAAGTTCCTGCTTTAGCAATAGCAGAAATCTGAACACACTAATAATATTATACATGTACACAGTGAGCCTAATTTTGCTGTTGAAAAAAGAAACATACGTGGTTTACAGGTTTTGAAATCAATCAACAGCATTGCTTTTTAAAATAGAACAGAATGGAAACTGTCTGAATGCTTTGCAGGTGAGAATTGCTTTGTGTAACTTTCACTTACATATGTAATTTTTGTTTCCATTTTGTCTAGGTATAACTGTAGATAAAGGGGAAGTACCTACCTGGCCACGGTGTAAAATCTGTTTCTTACTGTAGGTTGCAATTTTTTTTTTTAATGGAAAAGCAAGATTTTGATGCATTGACTTTGGAGTTATGCAGACAATTTCAAGTCCGAGACATTCGCTGGTGAGGTTCTTGTTCAGTGTTCCACACGTTCACCTTTCTGAGATGACCAGTGATTGGACTACTTGCAGGATTCTAGTATACAGGAAACTCCCAAGGCTGCTTTGTTTTATTTGGGACCACCTTTAGATTTACAGAAAGGTTGCAAAGACAGTACAGGGAGTTCCTATGTACCCCCACCCTGTTTTCCCCCATTGAAAATTTAAAAAAAAATTTTTTTTTTGGCTGCACTGCACAGCGTGTGGGATATTAGTTTCCCAACCAAAGATCAAACCCATACCCCCTGCATTGGAAGGGTGAAGTCTAAACCACTGAACCATGAGGGACGTCCGTCCCTATTGTTAACATCTTACATTACCATGGAATGTGTGGCATAAGGAAGAAACCAACACTGATACATTACTGTTAACTAAATTCCAGATTTTATTTGGATTTCAAATTTTTTTCTTCTTTCTCTTCCAGGATCTCAATACAATGTTTAGTAAATCATCATGTCATCACCTTGGGGCTTCCCTGGTAGCTCAGATGGTAAACAATCTGCCTGCAATGCAGGAGACCTGGGTTCGATCCCTGGGTCAGGAAGACGGAAGATCCCCTGGAGAAGGCAACCCCCTCCAGTATTTCCCCTGCCTGGGAAATCCCACGGACAGAGGAGCCTGGTGGGCTATGACGCCCATGGGGTTGCAAAGAGTCGGACACAACTGAGTGACTAACACTCAGCAGCCAAATAGTAACTCATGTCACCTTAGTTTCTTCTGGTCTGTGACAGTTTCTCAGTCTTTTCTTGCTTATCATGACCTTGACAGCTTGGCAGAGTACTAATCAGGAATTTTGTAGAATGTCCCTCAGTGTGGATTTGTCTGGTGTGTTTATCATAATTGTTGTTGTTCAGTTGCTAAGTTGTGTCCTATTCTTTCGAGACCCCTGCAAGGCTGCCAGGCTTCTCCGTCCATGGAATTTCCCAGGCAAGAATACTGGAATGGGTTGCCATTCCCTTCTCCAGGGGATCTTCCCAACCCAGTGATTGAACCCAAATCTCTTGCCTTGGCAGGTGGATTCTTTACCACTGAGCCACCAGGGAAGTGCCCCTTTCATGATTAGGTTATGGGCTTAGGGAAAAATAACATACAGGTGAAGTCTACTTCCCTTCACATCCCATCGAGGGTATGCAATTCCAACATGACTTATCACTGGCGATGTTAACCTGGATCACCCGGTCAAGGTAGTGTTTATCCGGCTTCTCCACTGTGAAGTCGCTGTTTTTCCCTTCCCATTCTCTCTTCTTAAGAAACAAAGCACTAAGATGCTAAGACCAGCTTACTCTCTAGGAGGCAGAGGAGGGGAGTGTTAAACGCTACTTCCTGGAGGGAAGAGTACCTACACATATTATTTGAGATTCTTCTGTAGAGAAGATTTGTTTATTCCCACTTGTTTAATAATTTACATCAGCATGGATTTGTGTGTATTTATGTTACATTTTGCATTATAATCCTGTACAGTGTTATTTATCGTATTGCCCAAATTGTTCCAGCTTTGGCCATTGGAAGCTCTTTCAGTTAGCTCCTGTATCCCTTCAGTACACACCCAGCCCTTGTGTTGTTTTGTTGTTGTTGTTTTGTTTTGTTTTGTTTAGTATCTCCTTACTTTGTGGTACTACAAGATGCTCTGTGCTGGTTTTCATTTTTCTTGCCTTAGACTACTATTAGCCCTTTCTCCAGGAGCTAGCTTTTGGGAGACAAGAAGCCAGAGATGTGGACCACAAACCTCTTAGGCACAGGGGCTGCCCAGCATGCCTGGGAGAATTCATTTGCAGTAGAGAAGAATGGCACACGTGGAGCCACTCTCTGTTTTCCTTAGTTTCGCAGGTTCATGTAGCTCTCTGGTGAGCCATCAGCAGTTATCCAATTTGGCCCTGTTGGAGCCCAGGGTGTTCTTCCCATGCCACCTATCAGATTCCGGAGCTTCTGCTGCCCACACAGAATGGCAGGAATTCCAGGTCCCTGAGGTTGTGCTGGTCAAGACATGGCCTCCCAGACTTCTGGGACATCTCTGCCCTGCTCATTTCCAACTCTGGGTCTGTTCAAACGCTAGTTTTTATTTTCCTAAAGCTATCAAGTTTGGCTTCTACCCCACCTCCTCTCTCTCGTGCACATTCAGTAAGTGTCCTTTCTTCCCTTAGAAAAAAGAGCCCATGGGACAGACTTCACTGGAGGTCCAGTGATTCAGACTTCACCTTCCAGTGAGGGGTGTGCAGGTTTGGTCCTTGGTGGGGGAGCTAAGATCCCACTTTCCTCATGGCCAAAGAAACAAAACATAAAACAGAAGCAATATTGTAACAAATTCACTTTTAAAACGGTCCACATTAAAAAAAAGTCTAAAAGAAAAAAGAGCCCACCAGGCAAGGGTTCCCTCCACCTCTCTCACCTTCCCCTCTAGACCCTCCACCCCTCTCCAAGGCCAGTGCCTCTGCCTGGCCTGGATCCCATAATCTCCTGCTTTCCCCAGGACTGCCCCTTCCTTTTCACATCTTCAGTCTTGTCCTGCATCACTGACTCCTCTTGCTCAACCTAAAAGTCTCTTGGCCTAAAAAGACTCTCCTTGGCCTCACCTCAACGTCCAATGGAATCTCTCCCTTTGACTACAGGACTTTTTTTTAATATATTCATTTATTTATTTGGCTGCATCAGATCTTTGTTGCGAATTCTTGAGGCATATGGGATCTAATTTCCTGATCAGGGATGGAACCTGGGCCCCATGCATGGGGAACTCAATCTTAGTCACTGGACTGCCAGGCAAGTCTCAACTGTGAGACTCTTGAACAGGAAGGACTTCACCCATCATTTTCCTTGGCAACTGGGGCCATGAAGACCATGTTGATGGGCGATATTTCACAGGAAAAGGGTTACTGTGTTGGCTTCAGTGGAGGGAGGAGGCACTAATAGGGAAATTAAGTGGCCTCTTTCTAGGGAAAATTCCAAGATGATGTAATATTGCTGGCAAGAACTGGAAGCTTAGACAAGGCTCTGGGCATCTGGGAAACGTCCTGAGCGGCAGCTCCCAACCTGGGCCTGGAGTTGGGGGTGAAGGAGAGGAGAGGAGTTTACCCCCTACCCCCAGGGACAGCAGCCTGAAACTGGGGGAAGGAGGGACATCCATTTCCCACTCTTGTCTGATCCACCCTTTCCTATAGGGAAGCTTTGGTCATGGTCACTTTAATCCCAGCGTATTTAACCTTACTGGGCTTATACCTCCTGCACCGCCCTGCTTTTTGCTGACTGTGTGACGCAGCCCAGGTGATTCAGCAGCCCCACCTGTGTGGCCTCAGTACCTCTTCCCAAGGTAACTTGGGTGTTGCCCTTTCCACCAGTGGAGCCAAAGGAAACTCTCGCTCAGGTGTGGGGGACACAGCTTGGTCCAGTGCACCATGAGTCTATTCTCCGATCCTCCTACTCCTGCTGAGCCGGCTTCTTCTAGTCCTCTTTCCTGACTCCTCCTTTTGATACTGCTGGGAACCCCCACCCCCAACCCTACCAGCTTCACCTGGCCTTTGGAATTCAGCTGGTGATGAGTTTCCTCCGAGATCAAATGCTTATCTAATCCTGGCTCTGTGTGTTGTGTACTAGGTTGCTTCAGTTGTGTACGACTCTTTGTGACACTATGGACTGTAGCCCACCAGGCTCCTTTGTCCATAGCACTCTCCAAGCGAGAATACTGGCGTGGGTTGCCATGCCCGCCTCCAGGGGATCTTCCTGACCCAGGGATCGAACCTGGGTCTCTTATGTCTCCTGCATTGGTAGCGGGTTCTTTACTAGTAGCGCCACCTGGGAACAGACTTACTTGTGCTTACAGACCCTGGCCAATTCTGTTCATCTGTGGCCTAGCCTATTCGCTCATTCATTCATTCAACAAATGTTTTACAGAGGACTTTCAGGCGCTGTTCTACGCACTGGAGATGCAGTGATGAGCAAAATTTATTACGGCTTCATAGAGTGTGCAGATGTGCCTGGGAGATGGTTAAATTATTAATTTCACAGACATTACACACAGTGAGTGCAATGAAGAAAAAGTACAGGGGTTCACAGTCTTGTCTGGGGCATTAGATAAAGATTCCACAAGGGAGGGACAGTTTAACTGAGATCTGAAAATGAGTAGGAATTGACGAGGCAAAGGGGTTGGGGTGTCAGAGACAAGAAAGAGACTGAGAACAGCAGGGGCTGAAGGGAGGATGGCCAGTTGTCTGCTGCACAGGAAGCAAGGGGACAGAATGCAAGGAGAGGGAGATGGAGGCACCACGAGGCAAGGCCTTGTGAGCACATTCAGTATCTTGTCTTCATCCTAAGGATGGTGGAAAGGAGATAGGATCAGGTCTGTAATTGAGACAATTACTCATAGTGGGTCACCAGTCCCAGGAAGAGACCTTGAGGGTTCCCAGGTAAAACTGTGGTTCCAGAAAACATGAGGGTAGGCTTGGGGTGGTGGCCCTGCTTCATATGCTTGTTCCTCAAATTTGTTTACTGTCCTGAGTATAGAAATACTGCCCAGGCTCAGGTAGGCAGCATGTTCTCAGGAGAAAATGATCCTGTAAAGGGCCCAGAGTGGAGATGAAGGTTGGGTTAGTCCCCTGCCGGCCTTTAGTAGGGGATCGGGACCTGACACGTAGACAGAGGACTTAGCCATCGCTCTTCTTGAAGCTCCACCTTACCATCTCAATTTCCTCTGCTCTAAGCCTAGTTGATTAAACCTCCTGAAAAGCGATTGTGCTCTAATCCGGAGACCCCAACCCATCTTTGCCCACAGAAGAGCCCAGAATACCTGCGGCGGGTGTAGGATCCGGAATTTCATGGTGAGGGTGCCCTGAGCCAAACCCCTGGAGTGGACCCGCAAGATGAAAGGGGGCTTCAAGGGAGCACACGGCCGTGCCCATCGCAGATTCTGAAGACTTCGGGCTCAAAGCTGAATGTATGTCCTTGGGCAAGTCACTTCCTCTCCTGGGGCCTCGTTCCTGCGACTGCAAACGAAGGGTCGCCCAAGTCCCCTCAGTCCCACAGGCTGCTTGCTCTGGCACTGCGCCAAGCCGCGCGGTGGGCACGCGGCGGGGGAGTGCCAGTGCCTGGAAGATCCCCAGGAGAAGGGA
>SJYV01043502.1:388192-485644 GCA_006410875.1 Neotragus pygmaeus | reverse complement strand
GTGTGTGTGTGTGTGTGTGTGTGTGTGTGTGTGTGTGCGCACGCACGTATGCACTGGAAAACCTGATAAGAGAAGACTTAATGCAAGAACAGGGTCAGTTACGTGGACATGCAACTTGTATAGTCACTCAGGGCCTCATGATTAGTTTAATGCTCTTCTCTCACTTCCTGAAATTCTTATTAGTTTTTAAATAAAAGAACCTTGTATTTTCATTTTACAATGAGCTCCACAAATTATCTAGTGAGTCTTGTGCACAGCATCTGAAGAGATATCAGTTTATAACTGTGAATTCTAAATCAATTTATTTTGCTTTCATCAACCTGAGGATTCGATAAAAAATTTTGAGCAGTGTCTGGTGACTTTCCATACAATGGAAGAAAGAGAGAATATACTGAGGAGGAATAGGGAATTGCTATATAGTTATAGATAGTTTTGTTTGTTTGTTTTCATAGCAAGATCCAGATACAATTTTGCAGACAACTAGACTTACCTATATTCAACTTTAGGGACCTCCCTTCTCCTTTGCCTTTCTACTTCTGCCATTATTTCATGCAATAAACATTTGCACTGGTCATTCCCAAAAGTAGATATTTTTCTGGTCTATGCACCTATGTGTTCTTTAACTAAACACCAGCCAGATCAAATGGCCTAATGTAGACCATGCCAGCTGTTTATCAAGTTGTTGCCATTTGAGTTTTTACTCTGCTAACAAGCTATTTTCCTCAGGATCACAATTTAAGAAATATTCTACAGTCATGCTCTAGACATGTGGCATTCAATATGTCACCTTCATGTTCTCAGCACTTTAATCTTCTGAGGCCTAATACTTCAAGGCAATTGAGAGGTTAAAATGAGCTTCCAGAACTGTCTTTAACAACTGTGAGTGTATGCATGGGTGCTGTCACTTCAGTAGTATCTGGCTCTTTGCCACCCATTGGACTACAGCCCACTAGGTTCCTCTATCCATGGAATCCTCCAGGCAAGGAGATTTCAACAGCTGTGAAGTTTTTATATAACACATAACTCTGTTAATTAACTACCATTGTATGTCAAAGTGAGTCACATTACGGCTACTGAAAAGGATTGGGGAGGGAGCAGTCCTCACATTATGGTGTGACTGGGGCAGTAGCACAGGTACCAAGCTGACTGTGATTTAAATCCTCTCCTATCACAACTGCCACAGGGTACCTCGATTTCTTGCCTGTAAAATGGAGGAAAATCCATAAACAAAACAACACCTCTATTAAAAATGTTAATTCTCTTCTATTTAATAGGTTGCCTAAAGATTTTATGTCTTTGCAGAGCCATCATCCAGGCTTCCCAGGTGACTCTGCCAGCAGTGCAGGAGACCTGGGTTCTATCCCTGGGTCAGAAAGATCCCCTGGAGAAGGGAATGGCAACCCACTGCAATATTCTTGCCTTGAGAATTCCATGGACAAGGAGCATGCAGGCTACAGTCCATGGGTCTGAAGAGTCGGACACAACTGAGCGACAAACATACACACACACACACACACACACAGCCTTCATCACTACTATCCCTGAATATTGTCAGTCCTTTCATTCTTCTTATGTTTCATTTTACTATTTTTTTTCATTAATTAAGAAATTTTCATATTGTTTTTTATATCTTTTCTAATGTTAGATACTCAACTTTTAGAGAACTTGGAACAGCAAAAATAAAGTGAATTAATTAGATAAGAGGCTACCAATTTTGTGGACAATACAATTCTGTGGACAATTTAAATATCTAGCATTGAAAAGAATAAACACTTTTCAAAATCTGGAATGTTAAAATTGAGCATTCAATTATTACAGCAAGGAAAATGATGTTAAATGTGTAGGAACATTTTCATTTAATGTATGCACATATTTAAACAGAAAGCCTCAAAGAATGCACACTTTAGATGTTTTGAAAAAATACTTTTCTGTTCAGAAATGTTTAGTGTCCCAAAATATCCAGGTAGTTATCTCCAACATATAATTTTTCTTAATCTAAATTACCTCATAAATTGGTTTTGAAATTGTATAACAAAGGTACAGTTATAGGACTGAAATAAAAGCCTAACAAGTTAGCTCAATCATACTAAATAGCAGTTCATTAAAAAACAATAACAATTCATTAAACCTTCTGGCTAATTCTGTTATCTAAAAATGTAAATTATGGGAGTAGGTCTGGTGAGGTCTTTACAACCTCCAGACATTCTTTGGATTTACTGGAGAGTATATAACTCCATTGCTAACACTAGCAAGGGGGCACTCTTTCTGCCCCCTTCTGATGTCTATGTCAGAAGCTTTCTCTATCTCCTTTATACTTTAATAAAACTTTATTTTACACACACACACACACACAAAGGCATGCTCTTGTGTCACTTTCAATTAAAGTCACAGTTTGATTTCATAATTTCATTCCTGTGGCTAATACTTCCTTAGAGACAAATATCTACTATCCCCTAGGCTAATTCTCTTTGTCTTCCAACAAATTATCCGATCTCAGATGTCACTTAGTAAATAGAAATATCATTTTAAATGTGTTTTCAAACACTACTTAGCAGTGTTTAGTTTATCAGAAAATATTTGGAGTGACATCAGGGATTCAATTGCCTTCCTCTTGGGCTATATTTAACATAATTAAAATAAAAGCAATGAAATAAAAATGAAGAAAACAGCAACATATTAGCCCAGAAATTTAATTAACTAACTTATCTAGATCAAGTTTTCTAACGCCTGTGTTTCTTATTTGTGAAAAGCAAGTTTGACTGATGAACAGTCAACTACAGTCCATTGGGTCACAAGAATCGGACATGACTTAGCTACTGAACTATCATCACTATCATAGCCTGTATTAAGATACTATTGTTTTGGCTGTATTGACCTTAAACAAACAACTTCCAGTTGTTTCTCCATTAAAGATGGATTTATCTGGGATTAGTATATAATTGCAACTTGGGAAGCCATAGTGCAAGTCCCCACATAGCAAGGGGAGGAGAACACTTTCTTAGAGGAGAAAAGGAAGTAAGAAGGGCTACAGTAAAGTGTCCAAAGCTTTTCATTGGCTGAGTTCCTGTCAGGAGAGAAGATAACTCTTCTTTTTGGGCTCTGCTATCATTGCAGGGCATGAGAGTTCACCCTTCTGCTTTCCCACCTCTATTTAATTGAGATTTCTATTTATTAATTTTTCATTGGTGGCTGTTACCTGCAAAATATTTAGTGACAAAGTTTTATCTAAGGGAAAAATGACTGAAGTCCAAGATCACATTGCAACTGCTTTTACAAACTGCAAGCTGTGCATTTCTGTGATTACAAAATACACACACATACAATACGCACCCACTTTACTGTTTCAAGAAAACCGAGTGACAAGGCATTGTACCTAAATGTCATATTCCTATATTTTTCTTTCATTCCTTTAGGTCATTTACAGATGTTCCCTATCTGACAGAATTGCCAAGACCTCTTAATCACACTTCAGGAGCAATGGCGGTCAGCTGCTAAGAAACCCCTTTGTACACGAGCAACTTACTCTTTCAGTTGACAGGAGACTTAATGAATTAGGAAGGATGGAATACATAGTAAAAAAAAGATTTATTACCTCAAATGATCACTGCTTTATGAGATAACCAATTAGATGTCAAATTCAACACCAGAGGCCTTACTTTCATGTTAATTCTTCCTTGACAATGTAGAATTTGTCTCTTTTAATGGCCCTCTTCATTTTGAAGGTTCTTTTCCCTTAGATTTCACAATTAGCTATCTTAATTCTACTCATTCTTTCTGAAAAATTGGGCTTCCTTACTGTCACTCCTGGGTCAGCGCAGCATCCTTGGAGTATACATGTACCCACATATGTGAATATATATACGCATATGCATAGGTATATACACATATAGGTATATATATATACATACAACATATGCNTTGTGTGTGTGTGTGTGTGTGTGTGTGTGTGTGTATGGGTTTCTTTTGTGTGTGTGTGTGTGTGTGTTGGCCACACACCACGGCTTGCAGGATCTCACTTCCCTGACCAGGGATTGAACCCCAGCCCATGGCAGTGCAAGTGCAGAATCCTAACCACTGGACCACCAGGGAATTCCTCGGTTGTGGGGTTTTTTGTTTTTGTTTTAATTTTTTAAATTTATCATTGGCTGGTAACTTTGTCGCTGCTCTAGGGCTTTCTCTAGTTGTGGCTAGCAGGGGCAGCTCTCTAACTGCTGGGCATGGGCTTTGCATTGTAGTGGCTTCTCTGATTGTGAAGCACGGGCTCCATGGTGCACAGGCTTCAGTAGTTGGGGCGCACAGGCTTAGCTGCCTCACGGCATTTGGGATCTTCCCAGACCAGGGATCAAACCTGTGTCATCTGCTTTGGTAGGCAAGGCAGATTCTTAACCACTGGACCACCAGGAATGCCTTGTTGTGACTTCCTGAGGTCTCAAGCTTGTCGTCTGTAAGGCAATTGGAGAATCTGTTGAGGATCCAGGATGAGCAGACCTACCAGTTAGTTGCTGCCCTTGTGGAGTTTATATTTTAGAAGGAAAACATAAGCCACATACACAAGTGCCAGCTATATGTGTGAGTTTAAACAAAATGCTGTAATCCATAGGGTGTCAGAGGAACTATCGGGGGAACATAAGAAAGATTCCCCAGTACACTAGGCAGAAATGCTGAGGGAGACCCTTAACAAGTAGGATCATCCTCATTGTTTAGACAGTCCTTAGTGTCACCCTTCATGTCAGAGCTGGAAAAATACACAGTGCTTGGCGTGGGGTAGATAACAAGTAGATATGTGCCAAATGAATGAATGACTCATTTTGGGTTGACTTTCACTTTGGGAAAATGCCGTCATGCTTATTGGAAACAATCCTGAAGCTCCTGAGTTGGTTTTAGGATGGACTTGAGGACGTGTTTGCTGCTTGTACAGTTCCCTGAAGGGGGACCTAGAACAGAAAGGGGCTTTGTTTTTTGTCTGATGGGCTCAGTGGTTTGTGTAAATTATTAGGTTTCTTTTCTGCAGTGACTTCTGGGGAACTTAGGAGACAGATGTGTGGTGACCTTATCACATTGATGAGATCTTTACGTCTATTCTTCACTCAGTTTTTTGACCCTGTCCTTGTTTTGCCTTCACTCTTTCACTAAGTTAAAAAAAAAACAAAAAAAAAAACAGGAAATAGCTTTGCTTTTTTCTAATTATAAAAGTATTACATGTTCATACCAAAAAAATAACAGTGTAAAGAAGAAAGTGAAAATTACTTGTCATCCCACATTGCAAGGATAACCTCCATCAGCAATCAGATGTCCATCTTCGCAGACTCTTTTCCATGTATACATGTCTCAGTGTCTAGATAGACGTTTATGTAGAACAAGCAATATCAAAAAATTGGATATTTTTATCAAAATGGAATCATGTCACACATCTCTTTTGTAACCTAAGTTTTTCAACTTAAAATACCTTGAATGGACATCTTTCCCTGCCAGTTACTATAAATATACACCATCATTCAACTCCAAACCTACTTCTGATTTATCATTTTGCTGAATTTTATACATCTCTGCAAACCTGCTGAAATCCTTTTCTAGAGCAAGGCAGGGTATAAATTAAAATATAAAAGCCACATTTTTATAATCTTTTAAATGAATTACTGAAGGAAAGAAATGGTAGAGACCAAGATCACAATTAACGTTAGGTAATTTGCGGAGACAGTGTAATTTTGGATGAGTCACCACTCCTTAGTGAATCCTGGTAGGAACACCGAGGATCCGTCGTGGTTGCTAAGGGTGGCTGGTGGACGAGGACCCAGCTGCTCAAACTGTCTCTGCTTGTTTGGAAATATTAGGGCAGAGTAATTCTGCTGTAAGATCTAGAAGAGAAGGCTGCCTACAAGCCGAACGCACCCATGCCCACTCCTTAGACGTCTTCATTGCAAAGCCCTGTGTCTGCTGGGCATCAGGCCCCTCCTGCAGAGAGGCTTCCCTTGGTAAGGAGATTGACAAGAATGCACAGTCAGGGAGGTCGGTACAGTCCCTGCTTCAGTTGTCAGGCAATTAAAAAAAATTCTGGATAAATCCTGGGACAGATTACCTATGCCAGCATTAGCACCTAAAACCTTTGGGAAAAGACTTCTTTTGGTATATGGAGTGGGGATGGGAGCTCCTTTTCCCTTTGAAAAGAAAATTTCCCTGCATCTTTGTCAAAAGTGAACAGCACCCTCAAACAGAGTTACAATAGAGAAAAAGCATTCTTCAGAATATTAGAACTCTCAGGTGTGCTGGGTCCTGACCTTGAGAGTTAGACTTTTTTTTTTCTAACATGAAAATAAATTAAGCACAAAAGAGCCTCAAGAGGAGTTGGGCCAAGAGCTGCTGATTCGCATGGGTTTGGATCCTTAGGTCCCCAAGCCCTGCATGTTCACTGCCTGCACTTCTAGGTATTGCGCGCATGGCCTGCCCCCACCCCCAGTCATATTTATAGGCTTGGAGGTGCATGTTGGCAGCCGGGGCGGCTTCCTAGCGGGGTGTGCATTGTGTGGGAAGAGTGTCAGGTTGGGAACCTCTGCTGAATGTACGATGAAGCCTCCCTCCAGTAGTTCTGCCGCCGGGGGCTGTTAGTCATATGGTATCATTCTGGTAGAATTTATTTAAATTATATTTTAAATTAGCTTGTTAGAATAAAAATATGCATGTGGGGAACACATTTAGACATTTGTCAACGACTGGAGTTTTTTTTTTTAATTTTTTATTCACAAGCCTGGTTGATAGTCGTCTTCTTCTTCTAAAGAATTGGGGACCATGGCATCCTCCACCCTGTGCAGAAAAGCTTAGGATAAAGCATTGCCACCAGCCAAAGCAGGTAGCTTAAGAACGGTGCATTAAGAGACCCTGGTAGTTGTTGCTGTTTAGTGGCTAAGTCGTATCTGACTGTTTTGCAACCACATGGACTGTAGCCCACCAGGCTCCTCTGTCCATGGGATTCTCCAGGCAAGAATACTGGAGTGGGTTGCAATGCCCTCCTCTAGGGGATCTTCCCAACCCAAGGCTCCAACCGAGTCTCCTGTACTAGCAGGCGGATTCTTCACCACAGAGCCACCTGGGAAGCCTAACAGACTTCATAAACAGTGCTAGATACACAGGTACCTCCCAGCCAAGTGGAGGCTGCACCCCAGCTGCCAGCAGGGCTCTGACCAGCCCTTTTCGGTTGCCTTGTTCTGGGAGGTCTTGGTCCAGCTCTTGGGTGATGAGTAGGACCATCCAACCAGCCTTTGTCCTCCTTCCTTCCCTTGTGCATTGGGGGGTGTCTTTTCTGTGGGTTACAGGGTAGGGGTTGTCCACAGGGATCCAATTAATGAGNGTTTTTTTTTTTAATTTTTTATTCACAAGCCTGGTTGATAGTCGTCTTCTTCTTCTAAAGAATTGGGGACCATGGCATCCTCCACCCTGTGCAGAAAAGCTTAGGATAAAGCATTGCCACCAGCCAAAGCAGGTAGCTTAAGAACGGTGCATTAAGAGACCCTGGTAGTTGTTGCTGTTTAGTGGCTAAGTCGTATCTGACTGTTTTGCAACCACATGGACTGTAGCCCACCAGGCTCCTCTGTCCATGGGATTCTCCAGGCAAGAATACTGGAGTGGGTTGCAATGCCCTCCTCTAGGGGATCTTCCCAACCCAAGGCTCCAACCGAGTCTCCTGTACTAGCAGGCGGATTCTTCACCACAGAGCCACCTGGGAAGCCTAACAGACTTCATAAACAGTGCTAGATACACAGGTACCTCCCAGCCAAGTGGAGGCTGCACCCCAGCTGCCAGCAGGGCTCTGACCAGCCCTTTTCGGTTGCCTTGTTCTGGGAGGTCTTGGTCCAGCTCTTGGGTGATGAGTAGGACCATCCAACCAGCCTTTGTCCTCCTTCCTTCCCTTGTGCATTGGGGGGTGTCTTTTCTGTGGGTTACAGGGTAGGGGTTGTCCACAGGGATCCAATTAATGAGGCATATTGCAGACCCTGCTGCCCTGGCATTGGATCCCTTTTGGGATTTTTAATTGGGAAAGCTTTTAATTGGAGTTGTTCAGATAAATGGAGAATGGGAGGGTTGCTTTGGTGTCTGTTGTCCTGTGGGAGAGGGGTGATGGAGAAGGTCCTCTTGGGGATGAGGAACAGGTCCTCCTGTGCTGGGAGGCTCTGAAGGGCAGGAGAAGGAGCTCCTGGTAGACATGGCTGATTTTGGCTTAGTTGGTCTGAGGATGAACTCTCTAACCCCTCCAGTCTCAGCAAGATGAGTCTGTTGTCATGGAAGTCCATCTGTCTGGAGACTGGAGAGGGTGCTGAGTTCAGATCCCAGCCCTCCTGGCTGGCTGTGTGAACTTGGACAAATCATTTTATCTCTCTAGCTTCACCATCTGCATCTATCAAAGGACTGAGACAACTGACTAGTAAAATGTGTGCATAACATTTAGAACACTGTTTTGACACATAAATGGCTTCCCAGGTGGCACTAGTGGTGAAGAATTCATCTGCCAATGCAGGAGATACAAGAGATGAGGATTCAATCCCTGAGTCAAGAAGATCCCCTGGAGAAGGAAATGGCAACCCACTCCAGTGTTCTTGCCTGGGAAATCCCACAGACAGAGNCAGGTGGCACTAGTGGTGAAGAATTCATCTGCCAATGCAGGAGATACAAGAGATGAGGATTCAATCCCTGAGTCAAGAAGATCCCCTGGAGAAGGAAATGGCAACCCACTCCAGTGTTCTTGCCTGGGAAATCCCACAGACAGAGAAGCCTGGTGGGCTACTGTCCATGGGGTTGCAAAGAGTTGGACATGTCTGAGCACACACGTATACTTCACTGACATAAATATTTCATCAGTGGTGCCCAAGTTCACTAAGATCATCATGGTCATTTCTGCCTTGGGTGGAAGGTCTACAAGCGGCTCCCGATGTGCCTTTCGGGGATACATGGCTGGACATGGTCCATTCCTGGGCCCTCCTCAAGTCCTCAGCTGCTCTCTCCCAGTCCTGAGTATTGTCGAAGTTGGTTCTTTGCCATCATGTGACCCAGAGGATACGCAGTTTGTCTTCTGAGGCTTCCGCTCATATCACTAAGCCTCTCAGTTTGTGTGGGTGGAGAAATGTTACTAGCTAGTGGACAAGAAAGGTCAGGAAGCTGACCCACCTATTTTCACAAGAAAACCAGTCTACCAGCCAGTTGCTTTCATGGGGAGGTGCAAGAGTGGACCAAAAACAAAATCCCCCAATCAGTATCTCCCCATTGTGGGCATCAGACTAGTGATTTGTGCTGCTGGTTAGGGAGCCCTTCATTGTATATTCATTCACTTATTCATTCAACAGATCATGGCCATCTGCCTATGTGCTGTGAACAATCACAGTGATGGCCCCTTGATGCTTTCAGTCTAGTAGGGGAGGTAGACATCAAGCAAACGTTACCTAATGAACTAACGTGGGAGATATCAATATGGGGCCAGGGCCTATGTGGACTAGACAGTAATTGGTTTCAGGGTCTCATATCTCTGATTGCCACCCACTTATATGGATCTGAACTCCTCTCTGATCACTCTTCATCTGTTCATCAGCTCTGGTAACTTTCTTTTTAAAAGTTATTTATTTTCAAATTTTTTGGCTGCACCACAGGGCATGTGGGACCTTAGTTCCCCAGCCAGGGGTTGAACCCGTGTCCCCTGCATTGAAAGCAGAGTCTAAACCAGTGAACCACCAGGGAAGACCCTCCTGTAACTTTCTTGGCCATCCCTTAGCTTTTGAGCACCTTCTCTGGGCCAGGCGACAGAATGACAGAGGCTGTTGGGACAGGGTTCCTGCCCTCCCAAGGGAGATGAATGGTGGGTAGCTAATTAGGACAATGAAATAGCCTTTTATTGAAATGTCACTAAGGATAAAATTCCTAACTCTTTGGCAAGTTGCAGAAGGCTTCTTAAAAAAGGTGACCTTGGAACTGAGTCTTGAAGGATAAGGAGGAGTTTCCGAGGCAGACAGAACTGCAGAGCAAAGGGAAGCATTGAGATGGAGAGGAGGCAGTAGAGTGTTCAGGTCAAGAACAGAGACCTCGGACTCAGGCCTGGGCTGGCTATTCACCGGCTATATGGCTTGGAGCAAGATACTGACCTTTGTGAGCTTCAGTTTTCTTATATGTGAAATGGGACTGATGATAGTACCACCATCGTAGTGTGGTTGTGAGGATTAAACGAAGCACACACTGTGATGTGCATTAGCTATTAGTAGTGGGCAGGGAGGTGAGAAAGAATGTGAAGTGCATGATGAGTGTGGAGAAGGGGTCAGGAACGTACAGACATGAAGGCAAGGCCTTTGTGCTATGTGTTTGAGACTTTATTCCATAGGTGGCAGGGGGAGCCAGTCATGGGTGAGGCTGGAGGTGGGAGCAGCAGTTCGTCTTGGTACCTAAGAATGAGGCCTGAGTCCCAGGCAGTAGCAGGCAGTGGGCTCAGAGAGGATGAGCTAACTTGGGTTAGGAGGCAGAAACATACTATGTCCTATGGAATTTTGACTTCAGTCTATAGGTAATGAGGGAACACTCAGTTTTGAAGAGAAGAACATTACTTGTGTTAGGAAAATTATTCCAGAGATGATAATGATGGGTAGCGCAGAAAGTTGAGAGACTGGAGGAAAGAGACCTCATAGAAACTAGCCACAGTCCAGGCAAGAAGTGTTGAGAGCACAGAGCATGTATGGCCCAGATTTATATATATAAACCGTGCCCTGTTCTGTGCTAGATTGTGGCAGCTTCTAGGAGTATATATAATACAACAAAGCAGAAAAATATATGTAAGGCACCTTTCCAGAGATGAGAGAGTGAAAGCTTGAATGTCTTTCCTATAGAGTTGCTAAATCAGGACACAAACTAAACTATTACTTAATGAAAACTTAGTGGGTTTGAGTTAGTATGCAGAGTGTGTCTATACAATATCTCATTTAATTCTCACAACAACCCTCACTTTCATAGTTGGAGAAACTGGGCTTGAAAGATTCAGTAATCTGTTCATGCTCACAGCCAGGAAACCAAGCTCATGCCTATTTGAGAGCAGAATTCGTGTTTTTAAGATGCATTTTCTAGAGGCCAAAGACACCCCAAGAGTCACGTGGGAGGTGGATCCACAGCTCTTGATTGTTGTAATGGGAGAGAGAGAGAGACGGAGCTGCCAGCAATTCAGGTATTTCTAGACTGTTTGAGTGGATGGTGGTACCATTGACTGAGATTAAGAACATAAGAGGAGATGCATTTTAGGGGAGAGAGTTGATGAGAGTTTAGTCTGGATGAATATGGTGAATTTCCACTTGTAGTGGGTCATGTGTAGTGGCCTCTATCGATAGAAATTCAGCTCTAGCACTCAGCAATTAGGGTGGAATCAGAGGTACAGATTTGAGAGCCATCACCTCTGAGATGGACTTGATCACCCAAGGAGAGAGTGGATCAAGAAGATGAAGATGGGAGTCTTCCCTGGCCATCCAGTGGTTAAGACTCTGCGCTTCCAGTGCAGGGGGTGTGGGGAACTAATATTCCACATGCTGCGCAGCACAGCCAAAAAATAAAAATAAATAAAATAACAATAAGAATAATAAAATTAAAAAAAAAACTTTAAAAAGATGAAGATGGAACTCTGGGAAAGGGCACCAGTTGAAGAGAAGGAAAAGAAGCCAGTGGGTGAGACTTAGAGGTGATGATACTGGAAGCAGCCTGGAGGAGAGCAGTTTTGCGAAAGCCAGGAGAGAGGAGGCTGAAAGGGAGGTGTACTCAACATGGGTGAAGGCCTCAGGAAGCTGGGTGGGGACCCAAGGTGCATGCTGTTAAATCCCGCTGTGGGGGGTGAGAGAGTTAGGACACTGATGGATTTTAAGAGGAGCTTCAGCCAGGTGTGAAGGCACAAATCCATCTGCAGTGGTTTAAGGAGTGAGTGTGCGGCAGGGGAATAAAGAAGTGAGGCTAAGGTTGAGGATGAGTCAGGGTAGTAGGAAGGCTGATTTTCATTTCATCAGTTGAGCATGTTGGGAGGCTGAGGGGGGAATAGAAGTGGAGATTGAAGATATTAGAGAAAGATGACAGGCAGTGGCAGGTTGGCACAGGGAAGTGGGTGGCAGGAAGGAACTAGAAGAGCTTTATGCTGGGAGGATCACCCTTAGAGACCAGGCAAGGTGCAGGTATGGTGGCATTTTGAGGCTGAGGTGGAAAGGGGAATGAGGGAGCTGGGTCGCCTGGCTTTTCCTTCTCTGTGTGAGCTAAGGAATTGATCTGAGAACCAGGGGGTAGATTAGGAAGAGAAGAAATGGTTTGATAAAGCTGACTGTGGGCAAATACAGATTTGTGAGCAGCCTTGCAGTGCCCATTGGAGACTGAGGAATGTGTTGGTAAATGTGCTAGTTGCCAGCATGCGAGGTGACCTGGGGGCAGGAACAGATGCAAGCAGCCCCAGACCCAGGGGGTGGGCAGTCGGAGATGGCCAGCCCAGTTGGACTCCAAGTGCTTTACCTTCCGCAGCCCTGGGGGATGCTGTGTGGAGGAGGGGAGAGCATGCTTCATCTCCATCAGTCACCTCTCTGCCCTTGCTTCTCCAAATAGCCAGCCATTGTTCTGTTGTTAATAATCTTCCAGACCTTTCCTAAAAAATGCATTAAAATTTTTGCCAGCACAACCTCTTTGAGTAATGAGATCTGTAAGTTTATTAACCTCTGTGAGAAGTAGATTTCCTTGCTCCATGGGAGCAGATAATCTCTTGGAGGGAATGAACATTAATGTGGGGATGGCTCATCTGTGCCTTTGCCCCCATCAGCTGACATGGCATGTGCCCCATGGAAGGTAGGCTGGGCACTTCTGCATAGCCCTCTCCTTGATCCCGCTCTGAGTCTTGCAGTGGCCCGAAGTTGAGGCAGTCAGAGAAACCAACATAGCAAGACCTCATTTCTTTCCTTCTTTTCTTCCATGTTTTGCTGTGCTGGGTCTTCCTTGTGGTGTTTGGGCTTCTCTAGCTGTGGCACTCAGTCTCAGTTGCCCTGTGGCATGTGGGATCCTGGTTTCCCAACCAGATGTCAAACCTACATCCCCTGCATTGGAAAGCAGATTCTTAACCACTGAACCACCAGGGAAGTCCCCTTGTTTCTTTTGATGAGTCTAGGTTTGGGCATGAGAGCATTGAGTTGTATGCAGACAAGAATATCTAGACAGTAGGTCTGTTCTTAGAGGCCCAGGAACCCCCAGAGTCGGGAAGGGCTTTAGGACGCGTGCTATATGTCCCTGTTGAAACACATCCTCTGTTGTTCCAGTGGCAGCCTTCAAATCTGCACATGTATTAGATAGTTGGCATAAGCTACTTGCAGGGTGTTCAGCTAAGTAGCAGCAATCCATGACTTCATCCTCATTAGTTTGGTGTTTCAAGTCTGTTCTAACCTTGTCTTACCTACCTGCCTTCTGTGTACCTGAATGCTTGGCCTGTGCCTCTCTATATTGTTTATCACATAAGGCAGTTGATTATAATACAGTGTTATATCAACATAATGTCATAATCTGCTTCTTCCCACCCTTGCTAACTAGACCAGCACAGTCCCATAGAAATATGAAGCCACATATGTAATTTTATATGTTCTAGTGTCCATTAAAAAAAAGCAAAAGAAACAAGTGAAATGATTTTAATGTATATTCTTTATTTATTTATTGGAGTATAATCACTTCACAACGTTGTGTTCGTTTCTGCTGTACAACAAAGTGAATCAGCTATAGGTATACATATATCCCCTCCCTCTTGGACTTCCCTCCCACTGCATCCTACCCATCTAGGTCGTCAGAGTACTGAGCTGAACTCCCTGTGCTATAGAGCAGGTCCCCACTAGCTTACTATTTTACGCATGGTGGTGTGTATATGCTGTTGTTTAGTCACTAAGTCGTGTCCAGCTCTTCTGTGACCCCGTGGACTGCAGCCCCCCAGGTTGCTCTGTTGATGGGATTTCCCAGACAAGAATACTGGAGGAGGTTGCCATTTCCTTCTCCAGGAGATCTGTGTGATCCAGGGATTAAACCTGTGTCTCCTGTTTCTCCTGCGTTGGCAGGTGGATTCTCTGCCACTGAGCCACCTGGGAAGCCCCCGTAGTGTATACCTTGTCAGTCCTAATCTCCCAGTTCGCCCCCTCCCCCCTNGTTGGTGATGGACAGGGAAGCCTGGCATGCTGTGATTCATGGGGTCGCAAAGAGTCAGACATGACTGAGTTGACTGAACTGAACTGAACTGAGGCCTCCCTGTCCATCACCAACTCCCGGAGTTCACCCAAACTCATGTCCATCGAGTCGGTGATACCAACCAGCCAATCTCATCCTCTGTCGTCCCCTTCTGCTCCTGCCCCCAATCCCTCCCAGCATCAGAGTCTTTTCCCATGAGTTAACTCTTCACATGAGGTAGCCAAAGTATTAGAGTTTCAGNTCATGTCCATCGAGTCGGTGATACCAACCAGCCAATCTCATCCTCTGTCGTCCCCTTCTGCTCCTGCCCCCAATCCCTCCCAGCATCAGAGTCTTTTCCCATGAGTTAACTCTTCACATGAGGTAGCCAAAGTATTAGAGTTTCAGTCTCAGCATCAGTCCTTCCAATAAACACCCAGGACTGATCTCCTTTAGGATGGACTGGTTGGATCTCCTTGCAATCCAAAAGATCCAACACATACTTCTCTCACTAAATCCCTTTACTGACTTCACATTGCTCTTAAGGCAAAGTCCAGTCAGTTCAGTTCAGTCACTCAGTCGTGTCTGACTCTTTGTGACCCCATGAATCACAGCATGCCAGACTTCCCTGTCCATCACCAGCTCCTGGAGCTTGCTCAAACTAATGTCCATTGAGTCAATTATGCCATCCAACCACCTCATCCTGTGTCATCCCCTTCTCCTCCTGCCTTCAAACTTTCCTAGCATCAGGGTCTTTTCCAATGAACCAGTTCTTTGCATCAGGTGGCCAAAGTATTGGAGTTTCCGCTTTAGCATCAGTCCTTCCAATGATTATTCAGGGTTGATTTCCTTTAGGTTTGACTGGTTTGATCTCTTTGCAGTCCAAGGGACTCTCAAGAGTCTTCTCCAACACCACATTTCAAAAACATCAATTCTTNGGCCAAAGTATTGGAGTTTCCGCTTTAGCATCAGTCCTTCCAATGATTATTCAGGGTTGATTTCCTTTAGGTTTGACTGGTTTGATCTCTTTGCAGTCCAAGGGACTCTCAAGAGTCTTCTCCAACACCACATTTCAAAAACATCAATTCTTTGGAGCTCAGCTTTCTTTATGATCCAACTCTCATATCCATACATAACTACTGGAAAAACCATAGTTTTTTTTCCAAAAGACAAAATCCAAACTCCTTAAAATTGGCCCGAGTTGAACCCTGCCCATCTCTGCTCATCATCTTCCTTGTAGTTCCCAATGGTCCGCTGCACAGTTTCCTTTCTTGTGTCAAATGACACAAGTTCCCTTCTTAATCTGTTCTTGAACTCACTACTGTAGTAAATATATTCTTTTCTGTGAGATATTTTGGGGAAAAAAAGGCTGATGAATAGAGATGTTTGGAACTTAGAACAATGGTGTGAGGCAAACACAGGGGACAACCAGAGAGAAGAAAGTAGTTCAGAACAAGGGAGATCTGATTTAAATATTGACTACTGTCCTATTTTTATCCAGGGCCCATTATCCGGCATTCAGTATTTACTTACTGAACAAATCAGTTATATGGCACATAGTTTGTGCAAAATACTATCACAAGTGCTTTGAAACATTAATTCATTTACTTAATTACTGCTGTGTTTCAAAATAAAGCTATGTTCCAGATTTTGGTTCCTTAATGTTGTCATGCTTATTAGGCAAAATACACACCTCTCAGAAGTCTGGTGGTTTTATAGAATGAGTAGTTTAAACCTTGAGATTAAATTATTACACATTATGCATTTCTGGAATTACCTGATCTCAAAACACTCTTGCTTTTTCATTTAATTTTTCTTTAATTCATTCAATATTTGATGAGAATTGTCTCCATGTTAGCAACTTTGCTACCAATGGAATGTGTTTCTAGGACATCAGACTCCCTGTACAAACCTGACCTTTCTTCCCCTTTTGGCGTTCCCTGCCACATGTCTCTCTTAGTTTTAGATAAACTTCTTCACAGCTACCTAAATCCTCTTGCCATAGAGTACACATTTAATTTGTTCCCAATTTCTTAACTTGAAATGAAAGACTTTTTACTATGCATGTGTAGCCCAGATGATGTCCCTGAGAGGTCAGTTCTAATCCCCATTTTACACGTCTAGTTCCAACCATCCTGCCATTCCAGTAGGAGAGTCTCATGAGGAATGCATTCTTCTGTCACTGTCATGCTTTGCAATCAGCTTCCAACTACTTGCAAAGTTCTTTAATCTTGGATTACCCCAGACATTGTAATCATTCGTAAACATCCAGGTTGAATGTCGCGTTTTATTAGGAAAGTTATTTTGCAGAAATGGACACTGTCTCCTCTGAATTCTTACATCATTTTGTGCTTGTGTTTGTCTTCCCAATTTTACATATTTGGAAACTCCTAATTCAACTCTGAGTTTTTCAAGTTCACAAGTCTTATCTTCTCCATGTTTCCTTTATCAGCACTTTGGAAGAGACTATCACCATCAAAACAACAGAGATATCTAAGAAAAAATAAAAATTAAGGTTATTCAGAAATTATATAAAGAGAATTTTAATATTTCACTAAAGGATATGAAGTCAGCCTTACATTAAAAGAAAGCCATTTTTAGATAGAAAAACAGAATTTCTATTGGCATTTTCCCCGAAGACAATAAACTCATTTCCATCTCATTTAAAATAGCATATTTTAAAGTACCAAAAATTCATGTAAAATAATCAGCATGTGAGAATATCTTGGAATATTCTATTAAAGAAAAGTAACTAGCAGAAAGTCATTTTTATTGGTTTTAAAAGTGTTATTAACATACACTAAAGTAATTTGGTACAAGTTCATAAAGAAAAGATGGTAACTAAAATTCAGAGACAAACATTATCAACATATTGCTGAAGAAGATATTTAAAATTGTTGAAGATCTAATAGGTTATTCAGAAGGTTCTACTGGGGAATTTGGATAGCTCTTTTCATAAACTAAAGCTAAGTCCTTACTGGGAGCTTTATTCTAAAACAAATACCAGATATTCGAGCATTTAAACTAAAAAGAGAAATTCTAAAGCACCAAAAGAAATAATTTCACTTTAAAAAAACTTCAGAAAGAAAAAAAAAAACCCTCTTTCTAACTTAGAAATTGAGACAGTCGTAAATTAGACCTCATAAAAAGTATAAATTTGATGTTGCAAAAAAAATTCATAATGTCACAAGAAGGATGACAACTATGGAAAATATATGCAAAGTATAAAACCTATGCCAGACAATTGCCATATTTTCTTACTACATAAAGAGTCTTCACAATAGAAAAATGAGTAAAGATGAAGCAACATTTCACAGGAAAAAATTACAGATAGTGAATAGCTAGCCACATGGTTAAATGTTAAAATTCACTCATAACTATAGGTGAAAATTTAAGTAACAATAAGACACTATTTCCCCCATCTTACTGGAAACTCTAGAATGTTTTATAATGGTCAGTGCTGGCTAGAATAATTACTCACAAATCGTGTTGAAAGGCAATGTTAAAATACCAAGGTTTCTTCTGATTCAGAATCCTACTCACAGGAATTAATCTTACAGTTTTACTTAAATGCAAAGATGTGCACTGATGCTCAGATCCAGCAGCAACACAAATGTTCATCAAACAGAAATGTTAATAATGTTCATGTGTTCAGTCATGTCTGACTCTTCGTGACCCGAAGGACTATAGCCCATCTGGCTTCTCTGTCCGTGGGGTTGTCCAGTCAAAAATACTGTGTGGGTTGCCATTTCTCCCCCAAGGGATCTTCCTGACCCAGGGATCAAACCCAAGTCTCCTGCCTCTCCTGCATTTGCAGGCAGGTTCTTTACCATTGAGCCACCTGGGAAGCCCATTAATAATATCTGTACATTGTGTTACTTTGCAATTGTGATNTCTGTGTCCGCATGCCCACTCTCTACACCTGCATCTCTATTCCTGCACTGCAGATAGGTTGATCAGTATCATTTTTCTAGGTTCCACCTATATGCATTAATATACTACATTTGTTAATTCTAACATATTGTAACCAAATATATCAAAAATATTATTATTTTTAACATTTAACAATTTAAGTCAGACATGGCCCCCCTCTTATTTCCATGGAATTCTCGTTCTAGTGAGGGAGACAGATTCCACCTGTCTCTGCCCACTCTCTTCCCCCTGCAAGCATCCACAAATAAAATAGCTGCAAGTTGTACTCAGTGCCATGAGGGAAGGAAGCAGGGGCTGAGCCCAGCTTGAGGCCGTATGTTTATGGGCTGCCTCCGAAGAGGTGACATTTAAGCTGCTCTATCACGTGAAGAGCAGGAGCAGATTGTTCTAGGTGGAGGGAGGGGCGGGGTTAAAGACCCAGTATCGGAAGGGGCTGCCCAGAATGTTTCAGAAACTGAAACCTGGGGGGCTAGCTGGCAGTGAGGGAGAGAAGGGCGCCCAGGCCGGGGTTGGAGAGTAGGTAAGCATGAGGGCAGACCAGATCTCATAGGCATGGACGATGACTTATATTTGAAATGCTGTGAGAGCAGATAAGACTGAAGGGTTAGGACGGACCTGAGGGTGGTTAAGATTCTGTACTTCCAGTGCAGTGGATGTGGGTTTAATCCCTGGTCAGGGAACCAAGATCCCACATACCACGGGATGCTGCCAAAAACAAACAAACAAACAAAAAGAAAGGTTTTAATAGGCCTGTGACACAGCCTTTCCTACGTTTTAAGAAGACTTCTCTGGTGCTCTATGCAGAATGGATGAAAGGGGATAAGACCTGTAGTGAGAAGAAGTGACAGGGTTCCTGTGTTCTAGTTCAAAGAGGATGCTGGCTGAGCCTGAGAAGGTCACGGAGGGAAGGAGAGAAGTGAGCAGACTGCAGATGGTTTGGGGGAAGATTTGTTAGAGCTTTCAGAGAGATTGGTTATAAGGTAGAAATAGGGGGAGGGAGGGAATGAGAAGGATCCCTTTGGTTTGGGGTTTAAGTAAGTGGTAGCCACTTGATGCAAGAGCTGACTCATTGGAAAAGACCCTGATGCTGGGAAAGATTGAGGGCAGGAGAAGGGGACAACAGAGGATAAAATGGTTGGATGGCATCACCGACTCAAGGACATGAGTTTGAGCAAGCTCTGGGAGTTGGTGATGGACAGGGAAGCCTGGTGTGCTGCAGTCCATGGGGTTGCAAAGAGTTGGACACAACTAAGCGATTGAACAACAATAAGGTGTAGGGAAGCCTGAAGGAGCAGAAGGTGAGGGGTGGAGTGGGAGACTCAAGGTCAAATGGCCACATCATGTTAAGCTTGAGGGGGTGTTGTGAAGCTGTGTAGAAGGCAGGGATGTAGCTTGGGTTCAGCAGAGGTCAGACTGGAAGAGATTGAGTGACTTCTTGATGGATTGAGAGGGAAGACAGAGGAGGAGAGGGCTCAGAAGTGTCCATTTTCCAGGTGGTGGTAGAGCAGGCGGAGCCAGCAAGAGAGATAGAGGAGGAGACCCAGGGAGGGAGGAAGGACGGGGCTGTGTCTCAGCGGGGGCTTGGGTGTCAGTGTTGAGAGCTGCACAAGTGACTTAGGGCTGAGTGGCGTAGTGACTGGTGGTGGCCCTGACCTGAATCCAGACAGCAGCGAGTCAGGTGGGCCAGGCACCAGGTGGGCTGGAAGATGAATGGGAGGCTGGGACGGGGGTTGTGTGAGGGAGGTGTGGACCACTTTCTCAAGTTCTTGATTGGAACTTCCCTGCTGGTCCAGTGGCTCAGACTCCATACTCCCAATGCAGGGGACCCAGTTTTGATCACTGGTCAGGGAACTAGATCCCATATGCCGCAACTAAGACTTTGCATGTGTGTGTTAGTCACTCAGTCATGTCTGACTCTGTGCAACCCCATGGAGCCTACCAGGCTCCTCTGTCCATGGGATTCTCCAGGCNGATGCTGGCTGAGCCTGAGAAGGTCACGGAGGGAAGGAGAGAAGTGAGCAGACTGCAGATGGTTTGGGGGAAGATTTGTTAGAGCTTTCAGAGAGATTGGTTATAAGGTAGAAATAGGGGGAGGGAGGGAATGAGAAGGATCCCTTTGGTTTGGGGTTTAAGTAAGTGGTAGCCACTTGATGCAAGAGCTGACTCATTGGAAAAGACCCTGATGCTGGGAAAGATTGAGGGCAGGAGAAGGGGACAACAGAGGATAAAATGGTTGGATGGCATCACCGACTCAAGGACATGAGTTTGAGCAAGCTCTGGGAGTTGGTGATGGACAGGGAAGCCTGGTGTGCTGCAGTCCATGGGGTTGCAAAGAGTTGGACACAACTAAGCGATTGAACAACAATAAGGTGTAGGGAAGCCTGAAGGAGCAGAAGGTGAGGGGTGGAGTGGGAGACTCAAGGTCAAATGGCCACATCATGTTAAGCTTGAGGGGGTGTTGTGAAGCTGTGTAGAAGGCAGGGATGTAGCTTGGGTTCAGCAGAGGTCAGACTGGAAGAGATTGAGTGACTTCTTGATGGATTGAGAGGGAAGACAGAGGAGGAGAGGGCTCAGAAGTGTCCATTTTCCAGGTGGTGGTAGAGCAGGCGGAGCCAGCAAGAGAGATAGAGGAGGAGACCCAGGGAGGGAGGAAGGACGGGGCTGTGTCTCAGCGGGGGCTTGGGTGTCAGTGTTGAGAGCTGCACAAGTGACTTAGGGCTGAGTGGCGTAGTGACTGGTGGTGGCCCTGACCTGAATCCAGACAGCAGCGAGTCAGGTGGGCCAGGCACCAGGTGGGCTGGAAGATGAATGGGAGGCTGGGACGGGGGTTGTGTGAGGGAGGTGTGGACCACTTTCTCAAGTTCTTGATTGGAACTTCCCTGCTGGTCCAGTGGCTCAGACTCCATACTCCCAATGCAGGGGACCCAGTTTTGATCACTGGTCAGGGAACTAGATCCCATATGCCGCAACTAAGACTTTGCATGTGTGTGTTAGTCACTCAGTCATGTCTGACTCTGTGCAACCCCATGGAGCCTACCAGGCTCCTCTGTCCATGGGATTCTCCAGGCAAGAATACTGCAGTGGATTCCCATTCCCTCCTCCAGGTCGTCTTCCCGACCCAGGGATCAAACTCGGGTCTCCCACATGGCAGGCAGACTCATTACATCTGAGCCACGAGGGAAGTCCCTAAGAGTTCACATGCTGCAACTAAAAGATCCTGCATGCCACAACTAAGACCCAGCACAGCCAAACGAATGAATGAGTGAATGGAGTTGACAGCTGAAGGTACGGAGTAATGAGACAGTCACATGAGAGGCTGTGGGTAAAGGGAGAAGGTATTTAAGATAGGAGAGCTCCAGCATGTGTGGAGGCTGACAGGAATGCTGCCCAAGAGAAGCAGGGTGACCCAGGAGCCTAGGCCTTATGGTGACAGGAGTGGGGTTCAGGGCATCAGGGGAAGATTTTCCCTTGGAGCAGAGAGAGGGAAGGAGGGAAGGAGGCCACAGTGGGAGCAGATGGAGGCAGGTCTGGGTGTGGTGGAAGGTGCTTGAGTTCTAGTCCAGGGCTCTTGTTTCTCGCCAGGATGTATGAGGCACGCTCATTAGCTCAGAGCAAGGGTGGAGGACTGGGGATGGGAATCTGAGGAGAAGAAAACAGAGTAAAATTGTCTGGAACTGGGTGGCCAGCCTCCCAGAGAAACCTAGGCTTTGTGGGCCATTGCAGAGAGTCAGTTTGAGGTCAGAGAACATGCATCTAAAGTGAAACAGGTTCACCCAGTTTTGTCCACCCTGTTGCTTGGGTGTGGACGCAGAGGAGGCAGATGGCAGAGTGCATCAGGTTGGGAGGCAAGGAATTCCCACAGGGTGGGGAAGAGCGACGGTCTGTGGGAAGGGCATGGGCCATTCAGGGAAGAAAGTGAACTCACTGAGGGGCACGGGGAAGAAGGCACTGGATGGGAGGAGCTGAGTCCAGGGCGAGGGGTTTGTCCTGTGGGTGGGGGTGCTGGCAGGAGGTGGACAGAGGATGAGGCAGGCTCAGAGCTGAAGCCCCCATTGGTGGCAGGAAACACTTGGAGGCGGGCGCGGGTGTGGCAGGGGGCAGGTGACTGGAATGGCCTCACCTCCGAGGGCACAGACAGAGCCACACTCTGGGGGCCACGAGGACACCAGCCACCCATCTGACCTTGGGTTCCGCTTTTGTGGAGGCTGAGAGGAGCGGACTGGCTGTGTGTGGCGGGGCAGTGCTGTCCTCACGGACTAGCTGTGTGACAGTTACGGTGTGAAGGTGAAGGGCGTATTCTGGCTGGACAGCTGGTCCTGCAGGTTTCAAGGACTTCAGGAGATTTGAGAGTGTAGGGAGGAGGGAAAGACTGGCTCCAATTTAGCAGAGAGGACCAAGAGCCTGGGACAGCCAGTTTTTGATCAAATTTTCAAAGCAGTCCTTGACCCTAAAGAGATGAGAATCGCCTGTTGAAAGGATTTGGGCATGTTCACTTGAGAGAAGAGAGAACTTGGGCCAAAAGGCGGGGGCAGAAGAGAGCAGCTTCCACGTAGAGGACCACTGCCGTTTGGAGGAGGCGGTTTGCTCCTGTGAACACACCTGGAGGGACTGGGACCAGAGGGAGGGAGGCGCAGGCAGAGGGTTTGGCTCCATGGGGGCTGAGGGGGCCTGAGCGCACCTGGGTTTACACGGGTGGGGTGTACACAGGGCAGAGAGAGAAAGAGGTGGCCTGTGATGGCTGTGAAACCGTTGTCCAGACCTTCTTGTTCTGAGAAGCAAAAAGCTCTGGGCTCTGCCAGGCTTTCCTGTAGGGTGAGGATGTGGTGTTGTGGGCTGAGCTTCGCTGGCAGGCGTGAAGCCCCTGCAGTGGCTCAGTGCAGCTCAGTGAATGCTGAGGCCCCCAGAAGCCTGCTGCCTTTCCTCAGAGAGTGTCCTCTCAGGGTGTGGGCCCCTCGCCCATCCTGGGGCCTCAGTGGACCCCTCTGTGATGTGGTGTGGTGAGTGCTCCCTGGGCACAGACTTGAGGGGTGCCTAGCCCTAGCCCACATCTCAGCCAGGGCTGTGAGCCCACCTTCGTGGGCCCTCAGGCGCCCACCTTGGTGGCCGGTGCGTCTCTTCCAGGATGTGGCGTTGGGTGAGACAACCTCTGAATCGGACCTGGGGTGGAACAGAGTATACTAGCTCAGGGTCCCCTCCCTCCCCACACCCAGCGTGCTCCCAAGAGGTTCCTGGCCTCCCACCTGAGTGTGGCACCCACAGCATCTGATCTGCTAAGTCTGAAAGCGACTCCCTTGGGACAAAACTGATGATTAATCAAGTTTGACTTTTGTCAGAGCTTCCTCTTTTTTTTTGCCTCCTCTCAGTTTTTTTCTTTTCTTTTTTTTTTTAAAGCAGGCATGTTTCACCAAAGATGGAAAATTGGAATCCCACCACCTGATTGAAAGCCCTATCACTGGCTTCAAGGGAGGGAGCTTTAAAAAGCCACTCCTTGGCTTCTCCCATGAATTTTAAATATTCTGAAAGCTTTGCCCACAAAGGCAACAGTGCCTCATCCCTTGAATAATTAAATAGAGCACACTGGGGGTGGCAGGACAGCAGAGGCCCAGGCACACCGTTCCTCTGGGAGCCTCCTTCTCAAGTGGGGAGCTCGGGCGGGAGCCCAAGGAGGTCCTCCTCGCAGAGAGATGGATGCAGCTGCACACAGCCGTCTTTCAAGCAGTGGGTAAGGTTGGCACAACCCTGGCATGTCACGGAAGCGGATGAAGGTGTCACGCGACATGGCGCATTTTTCCCTGAGATACCGCCATCCAGCAGCTGTTCGCAGCGGCCCTGTGAGGTCTTGGTTGGTCTTTCTTATCCCTTCACTGCCACGTGACTGCCCATGCAAGGTGTCCGTGGCCTTGGGCCACATCCCACCTCCCAGCCACTGTAGTATTGGCACTGGTTTCTCTGTGTACGTGGTGGAAAATTCTGGAGACTCTGTGAGGGCAAGAGAAGGCTGTTTCATCTTCTGGCAGCTGACCCTCCCCTCAGGAGCCCTGGTGGCGTCTCAGAACTGGCCGATTATTTGCTGACTGTCTTTCTGTTCCGTAATTACACAGGCTCTTCGTCTGTGAGGCCACAGAATGGTGTGCTGGACAGACAGATGTTGTGCCAGACGGTCACTGTGGTGTCTTACTTGAAGTCTGTGGAAGACTGAGTTTTGCTGGGAGGAAAGGAAGGAATATTTGTTGATTATCTATAGGTATTATTTCATTTAAGCTTCATGTTTTATGGATAAAGAAATTATTTCAGAGAGGTTACGTTACTTGGCTAATGTCACACAACCAGCACACTGAGTGGGCTGGTGGTTATGTATGCTGTCTGACTCTGAGACTTGTACAGTTCCAGGAGAAATGAAAAACACTCTTTGTTTCAAAAATACAAACTTGAGGTCTCAAAGAAGAGACGTGTTTAAGGAAGCTTTGTTTGCACACCTTCCAAACAGCAGGGGTTAAGAACAGGTATCTTTAGTCTGGTGTGAGCACATAGCCATTCACACAGCTGAGTGTTCTTTATTTTTTAAAAAATTCTTTCTTTCTTTCTTTATAGCTGCACTGGGTCTTCATTGCTGTGTGTGGGCTCTTCTCTAGTTGAGGCAAGTGGGGCTCTGCCCTCTAGTTGCGGTCTGCAGGCTTCTCATTGCGGTGGCTTCTCTTCTTGCAGAGCACAGGATCTAGGTGCTTGGGCTCAGCAGTTGTGGTGCATAGGCTTAGTTGTTTTGCAACAATGTAAGATCTCCCTGGACCAGGAATCAAACCTGTGTCCCCTGTATTGGTGGATTCTTAACCACTGGGCCACCAGGAAAGTCCCTCTTTCTTTCTTTTTTAAATCCAAAATGTGCTTTTTGTGATGGTTTCCCACTCATCTGGATTCAGGGTACTTTTAATGCTGCTTCGATCTGAAAGAGCATCCATCTGCAAGCCTGGCTTTTCCTCTTGTAGGCTGGCAGAGGACAGCAGAGCGGCCAGCACACAAAGCTAAGTTTGTGCCTGGCTAGAGATGGTTGTAGTACCCTGGGCATTTCACATCCATGAGATGGGAACTGGGGCTCCACAGCAGGCGCTTCTTCTTGTGTGTCCTCTTCTCCTCTTCTGGAGAGGGATAGAGGGGATCGTTTGTGAGAGGCATGTTCTGGTGGGGAAGTTGTCACCACCGGAACACAGCCAATTTTCTACATATTTCTTTCACCCTGAATCTACTGAGCCATTCCTTGATCTTCCTTTTCTCATCCTTCTCTCTTCCAGTTTCTCTCAGCCCTTTTCCTCAGATCTCAGTAGAGGTTCTCAGAATAACTTAATTCTTCACCCTTGTTGAGTTGTATGTTGCAATCGACATCTATTAAGACGTTGTTCAGATCACGTAATAGGAGTCCAAGTCCCCAATAAGTAAACCTGTTAGGCTGGGTCTGTATCTGATGACTTACTTCGATATTAATCTTGACACAGGGCAGGATGGTAAGATCACCAAAGCCCACACTGTTCTCACCTGCTTTTTGGCTGCGAATCGGGATCTTTCTCATATTTGCCAGGGGTTCAAGTTTTAGTTGATTGCCTGCATTGCCTGTCTCAGAGATGCACAAGAACTTCTGTTTCCCCAAGTGTTGTGGCTGCTTTGTTGCAGCTGAGGTTCTCCTGACTGGAATAGAAGGACCCGCTTGTCAGGAACCTGAGAAGCAAGGTACTTGAATGATGTGATTTTTCAGGACTGGTTTCCCCAGCAGCACTTTATCTCTGTAGAAAAGGGGGATTTTCAAGCTCCTCCATCCTGGGTGAGAGGTCAGATTAAGTCTGAAGTAGTGAAATTTGGTTCTCTTTGTGCCTTTTACAAAAAGTGTTTGGTTTATTTATGTGTCTTTTTTCCTGGAGCAAATCTCTTACCCATGAATGGCGAAACTAACCTAGTGAGCCATGAGTACAGCTTGAAGAGGAAGTCACAGACTGATGTTATAATCTGACACCCAGATAGGACACTTCTCTGGTGGTCCACAGGCTAAGACTCTGTGCTCCCAATGCAGGGGTCCCGGATTTGATCCCTGGTCAAGGAACTAGCTCCCATATGCTGCAACTAAGAGTCTGCATGCCACAACTGAGAATTTGCACACTGCAACTAAAATATCCTGCATGCCGCAGGTAAGACACAGGGCAACCAAAATAAATAAAAATATATATTTTTTAAACCCAGTTAGGATNAGAGTCTGCATGCCACAACTGAGAATTTGCACACTGCAACTAAAATATCCTGCATGCCGCAGGTAAGACACAGGGCAACCAAAATAAATAAAAATATATATTTTTTAAACCCAGTTAGGATCTTGTTAAGTGTTTTTTCCTGAGAGGAAGTTCATGATTGAAAGTCCTCTCCATCATGCTTTTAGAATGAATTTTTTCAGGTAGCCACTGAAACTATTCTTGATGACAGGTAAAATGAGTCCCCCTCCCCCACCCCCCGCCATCCACGGGATCAAATATTTGCACAGTGGCATCAGAAAGCGCTGTATGCGCTCAGATCTCTATGTCTGAGGACTTCTGATGCTTCATGCTTAGGCTTATCAGAATCAACAGCTTTATTTAGGTCACCTGTATTCAGGTGCCAGTCAGTGGGGACAGAGCCAGATCCAGGCAGTCTGGGAGGAGGTGACCCTTACAAGCAGCCAGTTTAGCCCAGCAATGGATTTCTTAAATCTGAACTTTGCTCCTCCATTCCCTCAATTAAATAATATTTACTGAGTGCTTCCCAGGGTGACTAAGATGGATCTTGGCCTCTGTCCTTGTAAAGCTTACAATGTAGCAGAGGAAATGGATATTGAATAATTACGCAAGTGATTAAAATTCATTCATTCATTCAATAAGTTTGTTGAGTTTCTGGTATACCAGGTGCTGCTCGTGGTGCTCCAGGCAGGAACCAGAAAGACAAAAGTCTCTGCCATACTGGCCCTTACATTCAAATGAGATGCATGATAAATCAAATGAAAACAAGTAAATTATGTAGCGTATTAGAGGTGGTAAGTACTGTGAGCAATAGAGCAGGGAAAGATGATAGGGAGTAGTAACTGCGTGGGGTGGGTAAGTGGGCACCAGTTGCAGAGAGTGGGGTGCATGAAATGAAGATTATAAATGGGTTTCGAGTTAGTGACAAGGAGTTGGAGGGGCTGAAGGCAGTGCAAGCAACTGGCAGGCCAGTTGGAGGGATCATGTGTACGCGTGTGCATACTGAAGTGACTGAGAATCAGGACGGGAGTCGTGTAAGAGAGATGGCCCATTATCCAGGAGCTAAAATCATCAAGAAATGAGGGGGAGTGACACGGAGGTTGGTGCTTGACAGTAGCAGTGAGGGGTAGAGGATGACAGGGCCTGATGACAAGAGATTGAAGACTGGGGAGTTGGAGGGAAGAGGGAAGAGAATCACCTGGAGTAGGCAGCAAGGAGCTTGGTGATCGGCTGTGAAAAATGCCTGCAGGAGAGGTGCCAGGTCCCCTGAGGGTGGATCATAGGGGTGTCTAGCCGGGGAGAGAGAGACTCAGCAAGGCTCCTGTGATATTGTGATTTATAATAAGAAGTAGATAATCGGTCTTCATCCTGCTCCTGGCAAAGAGCTCCTGAAACCCTTGGGATTTCCTGTGAAGAGAGCTCTAAAAGTGTCTTGTTAGGTTGAGGAGGTGACCTTTAGAAAGCTCCTAAATATTTGGACCCAACTACGTGATTGTTGTCATTCAATTGCTCGGTCGTGTCTGACTCTTTGCAACCCCATGGACTGCAGCACCCCAGGCTTCCCTGTCCTTCACCAACTCCCAGAGTCTGCTTAAACTCATGTTCATTGAGTCGGTGATGCCATCCAACCATCTCATCCTCTGTTGCTCGCTTTTCCTCCTGCCCTCAGTCTTTGGCAGCATCAGGGTCTTTTCCAGTGAGTTGGCTATTCATACCAGGTGGTCAAAGTATTGGAGCTTCAGCTTCAGCATCAGTCCTTCCAGTGAATGTTCAGGGTTGAGTTCCTTTAGGATTAACTGGTTTGATCTCCTTGCAGTCCAGCAGACTCAAAAGTCTTCTCTAGCACCACAGTTCGAAAGCACCAATTCTTCAGTGTTCAGCCTTATTTATGGTCCAACTCTCATATCCATTCATGACTACTGGGAAAATCATAGCTTTGACTATAGGGACCTTTGTTAGAAAAGTAATGTCTCTGCTTTTTAATATGCTGTCTTGTTTTGTCATAGCTTTTCTTCCAAGGAACAATACATATATACATAAATATTTTTTAAAAAGAGAGATGTATAAGGATGAATGTATTTGCCCAGAGACCCATCAAGGCCCTCAAGAAGGCTTCCGCCTTAACATGGTGGCCTGCGGTGGAGGGTCAGGGAACACAGATGCGGGCCTCACTGGGCATGCACTCAGAAAGGGATCCAGAGGTGCGTGTTGGGCTTAGGTGTTCCAGGTGACTCCCAGCTTATCACTGTATGTGCCCTTGAGTAAATTATTTCATCTTTTCCTCCTGTTTTCCTCTGTTAAAATGAAGACACAGGCACTGACTGTCAAGGTTGTTGAGAAAAGGAGGTGAGCTGTGTTTGTCAGTGCCCAGAATAGTGCAAGACAACCACAGATGATCAATACACACCAGAACCTCTGTGAAATACCTTTTCTGAGGAACTGCTGATACTGCTGGTGGTATGGATCTCAGCATTGCTGTAGGACACAGAAAGCCATCTCCTATTTAAAAGCCAGATCCTTTAGGAGAGGAGCACAAATTGCACTGAAGATGTGAATGTGTTTGTGTGCTGTGCTAAGTCATTTCAGTCGTGTCCAACTCTTTGCAACCCCATGGACTGTAGACTGCCAGGCTCCTCTATCCATGGGATTTCCCAGGCAACTATACTGAAGCAGGTTGCCATGCCCTCCTCCAGGAGATCTTCGTGATCCAGGGAACAAACCTGTGTCTCTTGTGTCTCCTGCATTAGCAGACAGGTTCTTTACCACCTGGGAAGCCCATGAATGTGCACGGAAGCCTACAAATCTGAGGATGGAATCTTGAAGCGGATAAAAATGGAGCAGGGAGAGGTCTACACACAGGCCATCTGGGCCTTCAGAGGGGACGGGCAGTGTGTCCTTGGCATATGGGAAGTAGTACGGCTGTTCCGGGCCAGACTCTGGGCACACGTAGGCCCCAACTGTCTAGACACTTGCTGGCTGCCTGTTTCTGCTGGAAGTCGAGTATCAGACCTTTTCCAAAAAGGGAAAGAACCTGTAGAAGATCCAGTCTGATAAATAGCGCCCATCTGATTCATCAGAGCAGAGCACAGAGGGATAGGAAAACACGTCATTCTTCTAATAGTCACTTTTTTCTGTCTACTGAAGACCCACCAACGCCCTGTACATTCCCTCCCAAACCTGAAGAAGTATAAGTGGAACTTGACTGTTTGCTCTAACACTTTTGTTCTCTGTCTCTGTGTACCTTCTCTCTCAGCCCTTTCTGTTTTTTTGTTTGTTTTTTGGCTTGCAGGATCTTAGTCCCCTGGCCAGGGATAGAACCTGGGCTATGGCAGTGAAAATGCTAAGTCCTAACCACTGGACTGCCAGGGAAGTCCCTCATCCTTTTGTTAACACATTATTGACCAGAGATATGTTGTTTCTTTGGCTACCCAAACGTTATTGACCAGATACATATTAATATGTTTTTAGAGAGTGATACGATTAACATCACTGTGTGAACTTGTTAGAGCTTAAAATTGATCAAGGGTTCATCATACATCTCATGATTGTCATTATCATTCACATTTTGCTGCATCAGGTTTTCATTCCAACCTCATGTGGATAAAAATGCAAGTTTATTATCGTAAAATTTTCAAAAATGACGTGTCATGAAATTTTGAGTGAAGAAAAATTTTCAGTGAATTTTATGTAGATATTTTCTGATTATCCAAGTGATGTATATACTGGTGTCTCAGAAGATGATAGTTCTTCATAATACAGTTATTCAGATGACGTGAATATTAGACCAGCAAAAAGACAAAAATTACCTTAGTGATTGATTCTGATATGGACAGTGAACATGAAACAGTGCTGGAGAAGGCTCCTTTGCCTCTATAATCAAAAACAACATTTCACAAAAATTAGACTTTACAGGTGTCTCAGGTATAACTTTTGAGTGTAATATCCTGCAATGTGTTGGTGAAATAACAGAATTAATATTTTGGCTGGCCAAAATAAGAATCGCCAGCCGTAGGCCTTAGTTTCCCCTGGTCAGTAATGAGTTAAGGCATGTTTTCTGGGTGCCGGGCTCTGGCTGTGACACAGCACATCAGATGTAGTCCTGGCCCTTGCACTTACCCAGTAGGGCTGTGCTTTCTGGCCAGGCAGGGCGCCCTGGAAAGGTCATCTGCACAGCACCTGGGATAAAGGACAGAGTTGCTGGTGGGAGACACAGGCTGGGCCTTATGCTGACCTGGTGCAGCCTGGAGCTAGAGGCTCAGTACCTCGCTGCCATACCTCTATGTGTGTGCGTATGTGTGCACGCACTGTGTACATGTACACTTGTGTGTGTGTGTGTGCTGGGAGGAAGACAATCTCTAGCAGTTCTCCTGTGGGGAGGGGGTCTCACTGCTGTCCAGCAGAGATCTGCTTCTCTGCCCTGTGGAATTTCATAGGGTCATGCTTGCCAGACAGCGGCCGGACACTGCGGGCCCTCTGGGTTCACCGAAAACTTGGGCCACAACTTCAGGTACTTCCTCTACCAGAGTCCGCAGGGGTTCTGGAAATAACCTGCTTCCTGGTCAAGGGGGCTCACAGCCCAGTGTGGGGTACAGCACGCCTGCAGCCACCAGAGACAAAGCAGAGCCACGTGAGGGCCACGAGGGAGACACAGAGCTGGGCTCCAGGGAGGGACTCTGGGCTGGCAGTGGACCCAGGTGCCTCTGACAGAGGAGGCGGCGTTGCACTTTGATTTGAAAGGTGGTGGGGTTCTGACCAGTGGGGGTGGCCTAAGTGGTCAGGGGATGGCCATGAATAAGAGGCATTCCAGGGAGAAGGCACAGGGAGGGATAAGCAGAAGCTTCTGTTTCGTTAATCCTGTAGGCTGGCACAGGGATTGATGGGGAGGAGGAGACAGAGGCCAGTTGAGGTCGTGGGTTTGGGCTCCGGTGGGGCGCGGCGCACTGCCTTCACAGCCCCTGTGTGGAGAGCCAGGCAGGGTGGCCACCTGTGGTTAGTCTGAATGGAGTGCAGCTGACTCCGTGTAGTACAAGAGAATCCAGCACAAAAAGGCATTCTTGACTCACGTATCGCTCGTTTGGGGTCCTCGGGGCTGACTTTGAACATGGCCTCAGCTCCTCCTGAGCCAGCAGACACCTAAGGCTGGGGGTTCTGTGGAGCTGTGGGCACAAACTATTTCTGTGCTCCTTCAAATACCCGTGTTTATTTTTAAACCTGAGCCTTTGTAAAGCAGAGATGTATCATGCCAGCTCTGCTTTTGAGTAAAAAAGGTCCCCTTGGGCTAATGGAACCTGCAAAAAATGATCCCCATCTAAAGTTGTCCCTTCTCTTCATTTAGTGTCTTGGTGCATGTATGCGAGCCTTACAGGGAAGGCCACAGAAGTAATTTGCTTTAAAAAAAAAAAATCCTAGAAAGAGGAAACCCGCATGCAGGTCGCCCGTCCTGTAACTCGCACTGGCAGATCTGTGTCAGGCGCAGTGGTGCTCCAACCAGGAGGGTCTGTGTGTGTTGGAGGCAGGCGGGGGGTGACAAGCTGGGATGCCAGCCTGACCCCTGCCATCACCACTCTCACTTCCTGTCCATAAGAGCTCGCGGAAAAGGGGCTTAGAAGAGACCGTCTGTTATCTTTTAAGCATATGCAAGTTATAACTGAAAATTAATGAGATTAACATAGAGTTCAAGATGGAAGACTCAGCACCGTGCTTCTTTCTACCTTTCCTCCCCAGAACCCATTAAAATGATAATAAAGAGATTATTAAAAGTATAATCCTATGACAGCAAAGTGAATGGGAGGGAATTAGCAGCAGCTGAGAGACTGGAACAAATTTCTGGATGATAGAAGGCAGGTAGAGGCATGGCCGTGTCAGAAATGTTGTAGAGACACCCAGAGCCCAGTGGGCCCAAGAGGAGGGGCCGATCTGCCCTGCAGAACCCCAGAGAGCCTCCTGACCAAGCCTGTGAGTCCATTCCAGAACAGGAACGAGACGTGGTGCTGAAAGCTGGAATGTTTTTCTTTTTCTTTTTTTTTTCATATAGACCATTTTTAATGTCTTTATTGAATTTGTTCCAATATTGCTTAAAAAAATGTTTTTTTCATGTTTTGGGTTTTTTTGGCCTCAAGGTATTTGGGAACTCAGTTCCTCAACCAAGGATTGAACCTGCACTTCCTGCATTGGAAGCACAGATTCTTAACCACTGGACCACCAGGGAAGTCCTAAAAGCTAGAACTTTAATGGACCGTCTCAGGAGAAGATGAGGACAGGTGGACTTGGTTGGCAAAGGCAAGGCTGGGGTGTGGGTACTGGCATTCTAGCAATAGAGTAAAGCCTTGCACCTGGAGGGGTGGGATGGGTAGGGCTGGGAGGGAAGCTCCAGAGAGAGGGGACGTATGTGTAACTAATGGCTGATTCATTGTTGTACGGCAGAAGCCAACACAACACTGTAAAGCAGTTATCTTCCAATTAAAAAAAAGAAAAAGGAACAAAGCCTTCCTCGGTCCTGCTTGGATCTGGGGTCAATGGATGGTGTTGGAAGCCCTGGTGCCTGCTTGGTTAGGTCAGCTAGGGAGGGAACGTGGAGTGCTCTCATGCTGAGGAGCCAGGAAGAGGAAGAGCCAGCAAAATAAATGTCTAATCAGCCAACGTGGGCACAGGTCAATAGACAGTAGAGCCAGGCCTTCAAGGCTCTGAGGGAGAATAATTTTTTAACCATTGAAAAAAAAATCTTGTATCCCCTAATCACTGGAACCTGTAGTGTTACCTGATAAAAGGGTCTCTGGAGGCAATTAAGGAAAGGATCTTGAGATGAGGAGCTCAGTGTGGATTATCCCTGAGAGACTAATGCAATCACATGCGTCCTTATGAGGGAGAGGCCAAAAGAGATTTTACTGCACACAGAAGAGAGATGGGGATGTGAGCTCAGCAGAGGGAGATCTGAAGGTGGAGGGACGGGTCACGGTAGCCCTAGCAGCTAGAGAAGGCCAGGTGGTCGGATTCTACCCTGGAGCCTGTGGAGAGAGCTTCCTCACACCTTGGTTTTAGCAGTGAAGGTGACTTTGGACTTCCTACCTCCAAGCTGGGAGATGATAAGATCCTTTCGTTTTTAAGAAATATTTATTTATTTATTTGGCTGCGCCGGGTCTTAGTTGCAGCATGCAAACTCTTAATTGCGGCAGTCTAGTGGAATCTAGTACCCTGACTAGGGATCAAACCCCCAGACCCCTGCATTGGGAGCACGGAGTCCCAGCCACTGGACCACTAGAGAAGTTCCAAAATCCTGTAGTTTTTTCTTTTGGTCTTGTCTTGGTCTTGGTTGGTCTTAGTCGCTGCATGCAGGCTTTCTCTGGTTGCGGCAAGTGGGGGCCACTCTCTGTTGCGGTGCGCGGGCTTCTCACTGTAGTGGCTTCCCTTGTTGTGGAGCGTGGGCATAGGGCAAGTGGGCTTCCGTAGTTGTGGCACACAGGTTTAGTTGCTCTTCAGCATGTGGCATCTTCCTGGACCAGGGATCAAGCCCAGGTCCCCTGTATTGACAAGCGGATTCTTATCTATTGTGCCACCAGGGAAGTCCCAAGACCCTGTACTTTTAAGCCACCCAGTTAGTTGTAGTTTGCAACCCCAGGAAGCAGATACACTGAGCCAGATTCATCCAGTGTCAGGGGACGGTGAAATCAGTTATAGGTATACAAGGACTTAAGATTTATTCCAACTCATTCTGATGGTCTTTGCCAGCCATACAAGGGTGAAGCCTAGTAAGGAGGCAGCTGGGGGCAGAAAGAGAATGGATGGCTTCCGGGAGCCTGAAGAAAAGAACTTCCAGACAGACGGCTGTGAGTGGGCCTCAGAAGCACCCAGTCCAAATTAGAACTGGAAGCCGTTGGCTCCAAGAATAATATCTCCAGGACAGAGACTGGAATGGATTCAAGGAAACATTCAGAGAGAACAAGAAGCTGCAAGACACGAGGGTTATAGGAACATGGGCTGTTTCTTTTCTCAATAGGAAAAAAAAGGCAGTAGAAAAACTCCACACAAAATAAAAAACAATTGCGAGCATGTTGTGATCCAAATGTGAAGCACACTGAGATACCACCTGCCTTGAACAGTGGGGAGCATGCTGGCAAGGAAAAGCTTCTCTTTAAAAAATAAATTTACTTATTTATTTGGCTGTACCCAGCCCTAGCTTTAGGATCATTAGCTGCGGCATGTGAACTCTTAGTTGGGGCTTCCTCAGTGGCTCAACAGCAAAGAATCTGCCTGCAATGCAGGAGCCACAGGAGACGCGGGTTTGATTCCTGGGTCAGGCAGATCCCCTGGAGGAGGAAATGGCAACCCACTCCAGTATTCTTGCCTGAAGAATCCCATGGACAAAGAAGCCTGGCAGGCTACAGTCCATAGCGTCACAGAGTCGGACACGACTGAAGCAACTTAGCATGAATGAAAGAACGAACATATGCGCAAACTCTTAGTTGTGGCAGTCAGGATCTTAGTTCCCCAACCAGGGATCGAACCCGAGCCCCGTGCATTGGGAGCACACAGTCTTAGTCCCTGGACCACCAGGGAAGTCCCAAGAAGCTGCTCTTTGACCTGGATGCTGGGAACTTTTCCCTCTGAGGAGTGCTTGACTCCTGACTTTGAACTGTACAAAGGGAAATAGAATCCCAGTGCATTTCTTGGCTCTGCAGGGAGCAGTATTTATATAGTCACAGTCATGCTCTCTTTTTAAATGGTGATGTAGTGCTCTATTGTGTTCATATGTTGACTGCACACTTCCTGGTGCTGGATATTCCATTTAATTCCTGCTTGCCTTTGACTGGTTTTTTTTTTTTTTTTGGTAACTAAAGCTGGAGTCTGTGGTCAGTTTGACCCGTGAAGCTTCTCTGTGGGGAGAACTGAAGAACTGAATCGTCAGGTAATGTGTAATTACATACAATGGGGGGAGGTGTCCTGGGTTTAAGTGCGACTGCGAGATTCCGGAGGGAGATGGTTACTGGACTCATCGAGACTGTCCCCATGACTGGGCCTTGGTCCTCCTGGATCCTGTCCTGGCGAGCAGCCTGGTGCTGCTTCTGAACAGCAGCCCGTGGGCAGAAGCAGGGGCAGGTACATGGCCTTACAGGTTTGGTGCCTGTGGGAGAAACCTGAGCTTATTTACATGCCGACAGAAAGGCTCCAGAAACAAAAAGAGCTATTGTTGTCAGCAAGGTCAGAATTGCCCAATCTTCTTGATGTCATGCACACATAGAAAATATTTGTACAGCTCACAGAAAAATGCATAAGACTGTTCACAGTCAGAAGTGACCCATCCAGGCCCTCCAGCCACCCCAGGGTCTGCTCTGCCCCCAAGGGTTGAGGAGATCTCCTGGTCAACAAGCCACTTCCTCCCAACCCAGTGACATCCTTGTACAAATGAGAAGGAAGGTAGCTTCCGGACACCCACTCTGCCAGGCAGTAGACACTGTCAGTGTGCTGACCTTTGGTGAGCACGGTGATGAACAGATGCCCTCTGGGCTCTGTGCTGTGTGAACCTGTGGCTCAGCATACCTGTGGCCCGACTGAAGATGCTGCTAGGAAGACGGCTAAGGGCCTGAACTGCTGGGGGGCAGACAGAGGCTGGAGATGCTCTTGCCATCTGCTGGCATGAGACTCCTGAGGTTCTGCTGTTCTGACAGATCTGAAGGTGGGGACACCTGGAATAGGGCTGCAGGGAGGTCAGATGTGGGCGCCAAGCCCGGGAGAGACACCCCGGGGGAGCATCTGGGGGCAGACCTCTGGGCATTGTCATACAGCAATGGCACTTGAAGATGTGGACGTGAAGTGTGTGTGAGAGCTCCACAGAGAAGAACTCAGGAACAAGCAAGTAAGGCCCTGTGGTCCATCCCACGCATCTGCTAAGATAGGGCCTGATATCCAAGTAGAACAAAGAAACGAGCCTCCCGTGGGAGGGGAATCTGAGCACTGTGATATCCTGTCCCATGGCTCATGGGCAACGACCCAGCCTGGTCAGACATCCCAGGCAGCGACCTCTGGCTGCTGTACCGGAGGCCTTAGCTCTGCACCCTCGGGTGCTGGCATTCTCCACCAGCGTTCACTCGGTGCCCCTGCCAGGGTGTGCTGTCCGGCACAGTGTTTCATTCATCTGTGTGTCTGTCCCTAAGGCCAGGAGTTAGATTTTTTAAAATAATTTTATGTGATTTGTTTTTATTTTTTATTATTATTATTTTTGCTGCACTAGGTCTTTGTTGCTGGTCTTAGGCTTTCTCTAATTGCAGTAGGTGGGGACTACTCTTTGTTGCCATGTGTGGGCAATTCATTGCAGTGGCTTTCCTTGTTTCAGAGCACAGGCTCTAGGCATGCAGGCTCAGTAGTTGCAGTGTGTAGTGTTAGTTGCCTTACGGCATATGGGATCTTAGTTCCCTGACCAGGGATTGAACCCATGTCCCGTGCATTACAAAGCAGATTCTTAACCACTGGGCAACCAGGGAAGTCCCCCAAGCGTGAGATTTTTGAAGGACTTTTAAGAGTGCGGATAGAGGTCTGGACTTGGGTGCTTGGGTGATGAAGGGGTCCAGCAACCCTGCCTGCTCTCGGCCCTGGGTGGCCTTGGGAATCCACTGCCCAGGTATTCTCCACAACCCTGACTCTGAGCAGCTGTGAGAAGTGTAGGGTCCAGTCCTGTAGAGCTCTGGCCTTGGCATCTGTCCCAGGAACACTCCCCAGAACTGAAGGAGGCCTGCTTTGAGGCCCCCACATCTGAGCTCTTGGACCAGGTGAGCTGGTTATAGTTTTGCCCTTGACATTGTGGGAAATACTAGAAAGGAACTTTTGCTTCTTGGGCACATCTCATATGATTTCCACATTGCATCAAAGCCAAATCATTTAGTTTAGCAAATATTTTGGACTTACATTGTGCATCCAAACCAGTTTCATGGTGAGTGCAGCCATGAAATTAAAAGATGCTTGCTCCTTGGAAGGAAAGCTCTTGACAAACCTGACAGCATATTAAAAAACAGAGACATCACTTTGCTGACAAAGGTCCACGTAGTCAAAGCTATGGTTTTTTTCCAGTAGTCATATACAGATGTGAGAGTTGGACCATAAAGGAGGCTGAACACCAAAGAAATGGTGTTTTTGAACTGTGATGCTGGAGAAGATTCTTGAGAGTCCATTGGACATCAAGGAGATCAAACCAGTCAATCCTAAAAGAGATCAACCCTGAATATTACTGGAAGGACTGATGCTGAAGGNGAGGCTGAACACCAAAGAAATGGTGTTTTTGAACTGTGATGCTGGAGAAGATTCTTGAGAGTCCATTGGACATCAAGGAGATCAAACCAGTCAATCCTAAAAGAGATCAACCCTGAATATTACTGGAAGGACTGATGCTGAAGGACTGAAACTCCAATACTTTGGCCACCTGATGCAAAGAGCTGACTCATTGGAAAAGACCCTGATGCTGGGAAATATTGAAGGCAAAAGGAGAAGAGGGAGACAGAGGATGAGATGGTCAGATAGCATCAATGACTCAATGGACATGAATCTGAACAAACTCTGGGAGACAGTGAAGGACAGAGAAGCCTGTAGTGCTACAGTCCATGGGGTCGCAAAGAGTTGGATATGACTTAGCAAGCTGAACAGCAACCACAGTTGTGCGCACAGGAGAGAGGTGCATTGCTTGTGCGTGTCAGAGTGAATTCACTGTGGCTTAAGAACAATGGATTTATTATTATTTACTAGGTTTCCTTCTCTTAAGACACACAGTGTTTCAGCCTCATAATATTATGCTACACACGTCAGCTTCCTGTGTGCTGGGACTCGTTGCTGTCCCCACGGGGGCAGGTCCTCCCTGCCTTTGTCTTTGGTGTCACGTGCAGTGTCCTTGGGTGCAAAGAACTGTCCAGCAATTCCCAGCCAGGGGCCTGGGAGGGTAGGAACCATGCCCCAGCTATTTCATTATTTCCCCAAGACAAAGGGCAATTGTTCTGCTTTAGGCTCCTTGGGCAGGTAACTCATGCACTTTGCTTTTTGGCTGGAATCCTAACAATTCTTGAGAGCACCTTCATGAAATCCTGCTGATTAGAAAGCTCTCTGGCAGTTATATGTGACTTCAGTCCATAAAGAAGTGAGAAAACAAATTACTCTTTCATAAATACTGCCTGGAAGGTTAAAATCTTTCCATAAATGGGGTCCACAAGGATGATATGAATAATAAGTGACTACTTCTTGGTTCACTAGGTTGGAAGTAGATTAACTGTGAGTTAGAAACAAGCCCAAACAACCACTAAACCCAAGGGTTCTGACTCTTTCTGGGGTAGCTGGTGGTTTGGAAATACCCAGCCAAGCTTAGAGGGCCCCTTGGGATCTCAGTTCTGTTGGTGCCAAATCCCCATCCAGCTTCAGTCATTTCTGTTCCCTTATGATCTAAACTTTTTAAGAAAAAATAGTTTATTGAGGTATACTCTTGAGTGCTCAGTTGCGTCCAACTCTTTGCAGCCCCACGGACTGTAGCCCACCAGACTCCTCTGTCCATGGCATTTCCCAGGCAAGAATACTGGAGTGGGTTGCCATTTCCTCCTCCAGGGGATCTTCCTGACCCAGGAATCGAACCTGCATCTCCTGCATTGCAGGCAGATTCTTTACCACTGAGCCACCTGAGATGGCATACCAAAGTCTGTACATAATTGATGTACACAACTTAGTGAGTTTGGAGTTAAGAACACCCTGTTCAACCATCACCACAGCCTATGCCATAAAGACACCCATTCCTTCAAAAGCTTCCTCATGGCCTTCTTGCTTATTATTTGTGTATTTGTGATAAGAACACTTAACAGAAGATCTATTCTTTTTGCAAAATCGTAAGTGTACAATATAATACTAATTGCCGGCCCCATGCTGGTCAGAGTTTGGTGGGGTTTTTTTGGCTGACCCCCAGGGAAGTCCCTGTATGAAGTTCTAAGAGCACCTCTCCGTCTCCCTCTGTCAACCATGGTGTTTGGGGTCCTGTCACACCTGTCTTGTTTGGTCTGGGTAGTTCTACACTTGACCTCTAGGTTGGAAAGCAAGTGACTGGCCTCTCTTGCCCAGACACGATCTCAGGTTGTAGCAAGGCTCACTGTCGTTACCTCGCATGCATTCAGTAACCCTAGTGTGTCTCTTGCCGGAGACAACCCCAGCGCTGTGGTCACCATCCCATGGTCTTTCTTGGGTACTTGTAGGTCCAGAGTGCCCTGGATTCTGGACAGAACAGAGGCCATGGGGGTCTTGTTCCTGGGGTGTTCCTATGGAACTTCAGAGTGGATGATTGCTAACTTAATATATATACTAGTGTACGCATTTATAAGAATGAGATCATAGAATGATGCTTTCCTGTAATCTCTTTTCACTTTAACACTGTATATTCTTATTAACATCTATAGTGTTAGTGTTGGCTAGCTTTGGTCGGAATTCTGGAACATCTGAGTACTTTTTGTTTTGTTTTCTCTAAGTAAAGAGATTTTGAGTGACACCAAAGCCCTTCAGGGTCTAGCTAGCTCTGTTCAGAAGGATAGAGGGCACAGATTGGATTCAGCAACACCTGTTGGCCTCCTTATGCAGTAACTTCTGGATGTAAGTCAGTGAACTATAGTTTAATGAAGTTGAGAGTATATCACAATCAATAAAGAAAAAAAGAACACCTTTCCATCTTATTAAATACTACAGTTTTTAAAGGATGAATGGTATGTCTTGATGGGTCTATTATACTTGATTTAAACAATCCCTCACTTTGGAACATTTAGATGATTTACAAGGGGTGTGTGTGTGCGCGTGTGTGTGTGTAATAAACAGCTCTTCAGTGACTGTCCATTTGCCTGTATACTTTACACATCCTCGTTTATTGCCCTTGAATAGATTACTAGAAGTAGAATTGCTGGCTTTAAGAGAATGCAGTCATGTGTTTTGGTTTTTTTTTTGGCTGCACCACGTAGCATGTGGGATCTTAGTTCCCTGACCAGGATTCAAACCTGTGCTGCCTACAGTGGAAGCACAGAGTCTTAATCCCTGGACCACTAGAAGTCCCAGGAGAATGCAGTTGTAAGGCTTTTGATTCATGGTAATAAATTACCTCCCAGAGCATTCTCTCAAGTCACACCCGTTAGTAGTGTAAAAGAGACAGATGCGTTCCACTCTAGCAGGCTGGGTATTTTTTAAATCTTTTTTTGTTATTGTGGTAAAATGTACACAACATATGATGTGCCATCTTGACCACTTTTAAGTGTGCACTTCACTGGCGTTGAGTGCTTTCACGTTGTTGTGGAGCCATCACCGCGTCCATCTCCGGAACTTCGTCAGCAGAGAAGTGGGGTTTTTCTGTTTTTCAGTCTGTACAATTTGACGCTGGGAAGCTTCTCACTGTTTAGCTGACAGTTCTTTTTTTACTGAGAAGGTGCAGCTTGTGGTCAAGTGCTGTGGACACTGGGTGTCTCTGCACAGCAGTCCTCCGCATAGTCAGAGCTGCCTGAGGCTCCAGACAGCTCCTTCTGTGAAGCTATGCACCCCCAGCCTTGGTACTGGCTGGTTTCGCTGCCCTTCTTGGCCAGCTTGCCCACCTCTGCTCCACCTGCCTTTTCAGTGCCCACCATTTGCAGTTTTCTCTCCCATGCCTTTGAGCCTTTCTTCAAGGTTGCTCTTTCCTGCCTCATCCACCTTAGGCCCTCTCCATCAATACTCCCTAGGAGCTGTTCCTGGTGAATTTAAGGTTCTTGCCTCGTCTCAGAATAATTTGGAGACAAAGTGATAGTAATAATTGGATTTATTTAGAGAGAAACATTCCACAGGCAGAATGTGGGCCATCTCAAAAGGCAAGAGGCCCTGAAATATGGCACACTTAGCTTTCATGGGCTGGATCATTTCATAGGCTAATGTGTGGAAGGATTATTCCAGTTATTTGGGGGAAGGGGTATGGATTTCTAGGGATTGGGCCAGTGCCCACGCTTTGGCCTTTGATAGCTGGGCTCAGAACTGTCATGGCGCTGGTGGGAGTGTCACCTAGCTTATGCTGGTGCGTTGGGGTGCGCGTGATGAGGCTTGGGGTCCACCGAAAGCTGACTCTCCTGCCATCTTGGATCCAGTTGGTCCTCGCCAGTCTTTGTCATGTGCTGTGGCCATGTCATTCTTCTAAAGGTTCTGCCCTGCCCTCTTTCCTCCCATTTCAGCAGCACACTCTGCTACTGCTGTTGGAAAATATACAGGATGTAAGTTTAGCACTTGAACCCCTTCTAGGTGTTTTCACAATTCATCAGCATGTAGCCCATTCACAGTGTTGTGTACCTGTCACTGCCGCCTGTCTCCAGAACTTTTTCATTCACCCAAACAGAGGCTCTGAACTCATTAAGCAGTAACGCTCATTCTCTCCTGCCCTCAGCCCCTGGAAATCACCATTCTACTCTCAGTCTCTGCCTTTGATGGTTTGATTCCTACATGTGGAATCATACAGTATTTATCTTTTTGTGTATGACTTATTTCACTTAGCATCAAATTTTTCAGGGTTTCTCTGTATTGTAGTATATGTCAAAATTCCATTCCTTTTAATGTCTGAATAGTACATTCCATTGTATGTGTGTAACACATTCAGTTTATCCATTCACCTGTTGGTGGACATTTGAGTTGTTTCTGTCTTTCGGCCCCTGTGCATAATGCTGCTATGAAGATTAATGGATAAGTATTTATTTGAGCCTTGAATTTCAGTTCTTTGGGGGAGTATATACCTAAAAATGGAATAGCCAGATCATACAGTAGTTGTGTTTAACTTTTTGAGTAACTGCCAAACTGCTTTCCACAGTCCCAGCACAGTTTTTGAGTAAGTGACCAAAAGAGGTAGCATGCAAGTCTCCACAGGCTGAGGGACTCTACCATGCAGGGAGCCTGGACTTTGGAGTCCAGAGAAAAGGGTCCAAGCAGAGTGGGATGAGAACCATTTCCTAAGACGTGCAGAGCTTCGCCGTGTGATCACCGTCCGCCTGTCGTGTTAATAGTTTACTCTTCTAAGCAGTAGCTTCTGCAGCTTTAAGGTAGGTAGCCAGAGAGAGGGCTGCTGTTTGGGTGAAACCACAGAAGCAACAACAGTGACCGAGACAAGGCGGGCAGGAAGGTGGGCTCCTTGGGCTATCGGTACCAGGTCAGGCTCCCCATCTCTACCAGCGGGCACCATTGGCCAGGAGAGGCTAGGGGGCTTCCAGCTTGATGTGAGAAATTTTGGAAGGGTCTAGTGCTCTGTTCTTGTAACTCAAGCCTCTATGAGATGGTCATGGTGGCCTGGAAGCAAAATAAGAACTGTGGACCTGCTCCTGAGGCACCGGGCACTTCTATAACCACCTCTCCCCCAACCACTGCTTACCTTCAGCTCTGCCCAGGCCACTCAGCATATGTGGAGCACAGCAGAGCCCCATAGAGCATCTTCCTAGTCTTTGAAATACAGCTCACCCACCATCTGCAGGTTTGCTTGCATCTCTCAAGGTTGCCATCTGTAAAAAAAAAACCATTTCCTTTGGTATTTACTGAACTCCTTTCTTGCCCCTTTCTAAACCCCCATTTTCTGTGTTTTTAGTATTTCTGAAAGCATTAAAAAAAAATCCTCCTGTTAATAAAAGACCCCAAGAGGGACTTCCCTGGTGGTCCAAGTGGTTAAGACTCTGGGCTTCCACTGTAGGGGGGCGTAGGTTCAATCCCTCATTGGGGAACTAAGATCCTGCAGGCTTCATGGTGCGATTGATCAGTTGATCTATCAGTTGATCTATAGAAAGAAAGAAAGAAAAGAGACTGTAAAATAGGCAGCCTAGCATGAGGTGGGTTCCTCCCTGGGACAGCAGTGACCCAGGAGAGACAATGGAGGCCCAGAGTGGGCACGCATTCTGTCTGCCTGGGGAGTAGGTCACCTTCAGTCAGGTGCACCACTGTTCCCCTGGAGATATGCTAAGTATCCATTGCCCTCCATTGCATGCCCACTGGGAGGGCTGTAATAGAAAAGACAGTAACAGATACTGGCAAGGATGCAGCACATTGGAACACTCATCCAGCACTGGTGAGGGGACAGAATGGTGCAGCCTCTTTGGAAATAAGCCTGGCAGTTCCTCAAAAAGTTACACATAGAGTCACCATGTGACCATATGACTATTCCACGCCTGGGTATAAACCCCAAGAGCCAAGAAAACATGTCCACATAAATCTAGTACACAGACAGTCATAGCAGCATTATTTAAACAGCCAAAAGATGGATACAGTACAAATGTCCATCAGCTGATGAATGGAGAGACAGAATGTAGTATATCCATGCAGTGGACTAATAGCTCAGCCATAGAAAGGAATGAAGTACTGATACATGCTACAGCATGGATAAACCTTGAAGACCTTGTGCTCAGTGGAAGAAGCCAGACACACAGAAAGCTACATATTGTGATTCTATGTATATGAAGTGTCTAGAACAGGCAGATCCATAGAGATGGAAGGTAGATCGGGGTTGCCTGGGGCTAAAGGAGGGAAGAATGGGAGTGATTGCTAATGAGCATGGGGTTTAGGGGTGATGAAAATGCTCTGAAAGTAAATAGTGGTGATGTTTGTACAACTCTCTGAATAAACTACAAACCACATAACTGTACACTTCAAAAAAAATAATTTATTTATTTGCCTGCAGCAGGTCTTAGTTGTGTCATGCAGGATCTAGTTCCCTGACTAGAGATTGAACCCAGATCCCCTACAGTGGGAGCACGGAGTCCTAACCAGGGAAGTCCCTGAACTGTACAGGATGAGTTTTATGTTATCTGACTTATAGCTCAATAAAAGTAATTTGAAGATACCCATAAAATTAAAATTTTGCCAGTTCTGTATTTGTGTGTGTGTGTGTGTGCCAAATCTGGCAACTCTATCCTTGCCACCTACTTTTTGTAGATAACGTTTTATTGTAGTACACACATGAAATATCTACTAGTCTGAGAGACAGGCTGATAGTGTAGATGAATGCAATGCAAATGCTCTTTTGAGGTATGTCTGCACCTTTGGTTTTGTATTTTACACTTTTGCAGTTGACTTGGCAAGTTACCAGCCTGTTGACACCATGTGATTCTAATTTTAAACAAGAGGTTCCTTGGAAAACAAAAAGAACTTTCCCCCTCGAACCCAAATTCAGAGTGGTAAGGTGTATATTTAACCAGGGTTGGCTTTCCAGATGGTGCTAGTGGTAAAGAACGTGCCTGCCAGTGCAGGAGATGTAAGAGACTTGAGTTTGACCCCTGGGTTGGGAAGAACCCCTGGAGAAGGAAATGGCAACCCACTCTACTATTCTCGCCTGGAGAATCCCATGGACAGAGGAGTTTGGCAGGCTACAGGCCATGGAGTCACACAGCCAGACATGACTAAAGTGACTTAGCACACACGCATGGCTTCTAGAACTGGTACCAGGATCCCTCTTGCTGCTGCCTGGGGAACCCAAAAGAAAAAAATGAACTGCAAAACCAGTTTGCCATAGTACTCTTTGCCAGGAAGGAAAAAAACAAGTCCCAGGAGGAAATGAACCCTGAATGTTCATTGGAAGGACTGATGTTGAAGCTCCAATACTTTGGCTACCTGATGCGAAGAGCCAACACTGGGAAAAAACCCAGATGCTGAGAAAGAACAAGGGCAGGAGGAGAAGGGGGTGACAGAGGATGAGATGGTTAGATGGCATCACAGACTCCAATGGACATGAATCCGAGCAAGCTCCCGGAGATGGTGAAGGACACGGGAGCCTGGTGTGCTGCAGTCAAGGGGGTCACGAAGAGTTAGACACAATTGCTGACTACGCAACAATAACAAAAGCTTATAAACACACTTTTTAAGCTATGAAGAATTTTTGTTAATCATGGAAGTGCACAGGCATTCTTTTTGAAGATTCTTTCCTGTTTAATTTGCTGATGATGACAGGGAGAGAGTGCTAGTGCTCCTTAGTGGTGTGGAGCTGTCTAAGATGGAGAAGGGGATTACCTTCCCCACAGTGATGTCTCACGCCCATAATTAACAGATCACAATATTCCTTTAACAGGCTGCTGTTACTAACAAAAAAGTGCTTGGCAACCATTATCACATTTAATCTGAGAGCAGACCGGGCTTCTGTTAAGGTCAAGGGAAGTGACTTGACCAAGGTCATACAGGTGATCAGGTCCTCCTTGGGTGCATGTACTGTTCCTAAACCAATTTTCCCCTTATTCTTAATGAAGAGAAGCAGCCCTCCTCCTCTTCAGCTGTGTCTCTCTGACCGGTAGACAGAGCCATGAAAAGAACTAGAATTAAAACCAAACCCATAAAAAGGAATGGATTTGAGTCCGTTGTAGTGAGGTGGGTGAACCTAGATCCTATTATACAGAGCGAAGTAAGTTGGAAAGAAAAAAACAAATATCATATATTATACATACAGAATCTAGAATCTAGAAAGATAGTACTGATGAACTTATTTTCAGGGCAGGAATAGAGACACAGGCGTAGAGCATGGTCTTGTGGACACAGAAGGGGAAGGAGGAGGGGACAAATTGAAAAGAGTAGTGTTGAATATACATACACTATCATGTATAAAATTGATAGCTAGTAGGAAATTGCTATATAACACAGGGGGCCCAGCCCAGTGCTCTGTGAGGACCTAGAGGTGTGGGATGGGGCGGGATGAGTGGGAGGACGGTCCAAGAGGGAGAAGTCATGTGTATACATAGAGCTGATTCACATTGTTGTACAGCAGAAACCAGTTATACAGCAGTTATACTCCAATTAAAAAATACCGTTAAAAAAAAGAAAACCCAAACCCTGTTATGTTCTTGACACAAAATGGGCACTGTCAGGTCATTTCAGTGTATATTTCAGATGTCCATCACTCTGTTTTCCTTTCCTGATAAAGGTTGGACTGTTACGTGGTGGGCTTTCAGGATGATATGGAACCAAGTGGATTTTTGCAAAGCTTAGTCAGCCTGAAGGACCCTGCTCCAATGCTTTTCCCTGCCGTTTTCCTGCCCTGGTCCTTCATCTCTGAGTATGGCTTCTTTTCCTGCCCCTGTCCTGGGTGCCTCTCAGCTGGGTGGTCCATTTTCTCCTCTCTCCCTGGGGACTCTCCCTGAGTGGTTTCATTTACCTGTGATTTTTTTTTTTTATATGTTTGGCTGCTCCAGGTCTTTAGTTGTGACACATGCAGGATCTTCAGTCTTCCTTGTGGCATGCAGGATCTAGTTGTGGCATGTGGGATCTAGTTCCCCAACCGGGATCAAACCCAGGGCCCCCTGTATTGGGAGCATGGAGTCTTAGCCACTGGACCACCAGGGAAGTCCCCCACCCCTGATTTTTATTCAGCTGTTGCAGTGGGTTTCCCAGTCTAGTCTCCTAACCTTGCAGTCACTCCAAGTAGGGGTCCCAGTTGCCTTCTAACATCTCTTCTAGATGGTTCATAAACAAGGTCCACTGTTCAAGACTCATATTTCCTCTCAACTGCCCAAGCCATAAAACATGGTTTTTTTTTCTCTCTTATCCTTTTCCACACTTGATCTTACTAACAAACAAACAAAAACAGCTTTACTGAGCTATAACTCATACACCATACAATTTACTTATATAAAATATACAATTCATTGTTTTTTACCCTATATCCAGAGCTCGTACAATCATCAAAACCATCTCACTCTAGAACATTTTTTTCTCCTCCAAGAAACCCAGAACGTATTATTATCAGTCACTGCCCATTCTCCCCACTTTATGTTTACTTTAGATGAATACAAAAGCCCTCAACACTTAAAACTGAGAACATTATTTGTCCAATCCTGTAAGAAAATATCTGCTTAGTATTAGGAATGATGTTGACGAGTCATGTCTTCAAGACAGACATGGCAGGAAGTCTTCTGTATTTTGTTTTCATCTAGAGTAACAGGAAAACCTCCATGCACAGACATGTTGCAGCGCAAGGAGCAATGCCGACTGTTCTTGTGCAGTGTTTTGCACTCTCTTGAATTAGCTGTCCCAGGAATCATTCATCATTATGGCTTGGCGGCTCACCACCTGGCTTTTTAGAAGTCATCCCTTGGATGTTTTCTGATTCTTGGCTTTTGGGGTTCACAGCACATGAATCATAAAACTCTGCTTTGAGGACTCCCACCTTTCACCACAGATTCCAGGGGAGTGAGTTCTTTAGTGTAACTGTTCAATATGCGGCATATAGAACACATCACAAATATATGTTGAAGTCCTAAAAATAAGATGCCTTCCACAGATGAAATATCATGCGTAGAAGGTGCCTGTTGGTGCAGTGGCTGCTTTGTAAGTGCAAGTCACACACGTGTATGAGGCTCAAAAGACAGGTGTTGGTGATTCCTCTGAAGTCTTGGGTAGAGAACACAATCTCTAAACGATGATATCCCATAATTGTGAGAACTATCCAAGTGCATTTAACATTTTTCCTACATATATACTTCTTGGAATGTATTTGGAAGAGAAAATAGCTTTGATATAAATTGGCCATGGAGCACAGTTGGAAACAGTGGCCCCTAAGAGAAAAACCGATTTCTTTAGTGGGTCATTCAGTGTTCCCCTGGCTTCAGCCCACCCTCAAGGCTTTGTCTCTTGCCTCCCCTTCCTGTAACCCTGAGTGGCGCTTGCCATTCTCTGAGCACACTCTCACGTCTGCAGAGTCATTTCCCCCTCACATGCTAAACCCCGATGATTTCCTGGGTTCTGAGCTGGGTTAGAGGTGGGGTTTGGAGGAGGGAGAGGGGTTTCTGTGCAGGAGTAGCAGGGTGCCATTTGAACACAAGATGGGATTGCAGTGTTTCTGGTTTTGTTGTTTTAAATATTTATTTGTTTGACTTTGCCAGATCTTAGTTGTGGCATATGGGATTTCATTCCCCAACCAGGGATCAAACTGGGCCCCCTGCATTGGGAGGGCAGAGTCTTTTGTGTGTCTGCTTGTATGAATGTGTGATTCTAAGGTCTTTATTTATTGTACAATGTGTTGTGATAGTTGACACTTTAAATAAAAAATGTCTTGAGAACTGGGTCTTTAAAAAAAAAAAACTGGAGGATAATTACAATGTAGTGTTAGTTTCTGCTATATAACACCACGAATCAGCCATGTATCCATGTGTCCCCTTCCCGTTAGGCCGCCCTCCCACCCCTGCCCCATCCTACCCCTGAGGTCGGCTCCGAACGCTGAGCTGAGGTCCCTGTGCCGTGCAGCAGCTTCCCGCTAGCTGCCTGTCGTACACATGGCAGCGTGTGCCTGTCAGCGCTACTCTCTCAGTTCGACTCACCCTATCCTTTCCCCACTGTGTCCGAAAGGCCGTCCTCTAAGTCTGCGTCTCTGTTCCTGGGGAGGGTGGAGTCTTAACCGCTGGAATACCAGGGAAGTCCTGGTGTTGCAGTGTTGCTGATGAGTTTTGTTTTATTTTCTCCCTTGATCCTGTCCTTGGTCTCATCCTCCCGTCATATGTTTACCTATCCAGCATCCTTCAGAGAAGCCCCAGCCACCCACCCCCATGCAGATATTCACCTTCCATCAGAGATTTGCTTTTCTGAGATCCTGCCTCTCCCCCTCCCCACGACTGGGATCCTCTCCCAGTGCTCTGGGCCCAGGACCCCTTTCGGACGGTGCAGAGCCTTTCCCAGAGCACATGGTAATAGATCTGTGGGCCCTCAGCCTGTGAACCAGCCCCTGAGCTCTGTCAGACCCATATCACAGGAGACCCTCAGGAGAACATGGGCTGAGAGCTCCTGAGAAACTGTCAGACCCTCTCCTGTAGAGGTAGCGTCGTCATGGAAGCCTGTCAGCATTCATCAGGATGCTTGCCTCATTCTGTTCCCTTATGTAAATGTGACCCGAAAAGGGGATCCCCAGTCAGTGGAGTAGGAAGTTTGTGACAAACGTGACTTATGTGATAGCTCTCATTTATCAGGTTTGTTAATCTGGGCAGTTTGGGGGCAGGTGGAAATCCCTTTAACATAATGGGTCTAGTGTGACCCACTTGAAGGGGCTGAGACCAGGCGAGGAGACAGATTCTGGCTAAGGTGCAAGTTTTCTCCAGGGAGGTGCTGCTCTGTTGTTCTAAGAGGGAATGATTTCCATGTCCCCACTGATGGATAGTACTGCCTGCATTGTATACTTAATTCCCTGGACTTCTGTTTTTAGATTCTGTCTGTTCCATTAGTCTGTCTGTTATTTGCTCATACCTCTTATTTCATTTGCTGGAACCGTATCATAATATATTTCAATATCTGGCTAAATTATGGCTAAACCTCCTTGTTGCTCTTCATCTTCAGAATTTTTTTGGCTATCCTCTCATATTAAGTCTTCCACATGAATAACTCTGTCTAGTTCTAAAAATAATTCTGTTGATACTGGCATTCTTAAGATGTATCTATAATTTAGGGGTAATTGACATCTTCATATTGACCTTCCCCTTGTAAGAACATGATGTCTTACTTATTAAGGTTTTCTTTTGTTTGCCTGAGAAGTTATCTTGATTTTTTCAGAACAGATCTGGTTTCTTAAATAGATTCCTAGAAATTGGATCTTTTTTACTGCTACTGTAAATGGAATCTTTTATTTCTATTTTTTGGCCATACCATTCAGCATGTGGGATCCTAGTTCCCTGACCAGGGATGGAACCTGCACTCCCTGCATTGGAAGGTTAATTCTTAACTACTGGACCACCAGGGCAGTCCTAAATGGGATCTTTTAAAATCTATTATAATGTCTATCTGGAAAGGCTATTGATTTTATTTTTATTTGGTAATTTTTTACTTAGTCACCTTCCTGGGTTTTATTATTCATAGTCACTTTTTCAGTTGATTTTTTTGGGTGTTCCAGATGTGTGATCCTGTTATCTGCAAATAATAACTTTATTATGGGGATTTTGTATGAAAGTAGAATTACAAGATACTCGTCAGTTTGGTAGGTTCTTTGTATGAAAGAGTGTGCTAGAACCTTTTGTCCATTATTTCCTTTTTCCACCAGATCTTTATCCTAGGCTTGGGGCCTTGACCCTGCCAGCAAGGGCCTGTTGGCCTAGATGTAGATCGAGGGCGGAGAGCTTGGTGAGCCACCTTCTGTTCCCACATGCCAGGTGCTCATTCCAGGGCCTGTATCTTCAGAGCACAAGTTAGATGTCTCACAATGCTGTGGTGGGGACTTCCCTGGTTATCTAGTGGTTAAGAATCTGCCTGCCAAGGCAGGGGAAACAGATTCAGATCCCTGGTCCCGTAAGATCCCACATGCTGCTGAACAACTGAAGCCCCTGCACCAGAACTACTGAGCCCCAACAAGAAAAGTCACCACAGTGAGAAGCCTACACACTGTCACAGAGAGCAGCCCCTGCCCGCCCCAACTAGAGAAAGCCAGCACAGCAATGAAGGCCTGCACAGCCAAAAATAAATAAAATTTTTTAAGTTAAAAAAAAATTTTTTTTAATATATTATATTAGGACTCAAAGTACTAGTGGAAGGCCAGTCAAGGGAGTATGCTTTAGCCCCAGTGAAGGGCACGCGCATGGTCCTGTGAAAATGCAGGTGCTTTGGTTTGGAGGTGCTAGCAGAAAAGCACAGAGCCTGTCTGGTGAGGGGGCATGGCCAGGTGCTCAGCACCCCTGAATCACTCTGATGCATCTGGAGCCGGTCCTGTGGGGCACAGAGCCAGGGAGGGTTCTCGAATCTGGGTAGACAGTGCCACACCCATCAAGGTTTGGGCCAAACACTTCTCTTGGAGCTGTGTGAATGATGTGTGCAAGGATTTGAGACCCAAGGAAGATAAACTAATGAGGGCATCCTAGGAGACTTTGGAACATGTTTAAAGGGCTGTAAGATAATGACTGAATGGTTTGGTTTCATTCACATCAGACAGAAATCAGAATAATAAGGATCATGAGGTTTTACAAGTTCATATCAGGAAAAGCCTAGTGAGCATTGCAAGTGAGAGATTATAATAAAATATCACTTTACTTTTTTTTCCCTGCAAAAAGTAGTCATGCCAGTTCTTTGCAGAATCATTTCGCATGGAGCCAGAAATCGTTCATTGCAGGAGTGGCCTTTCTACTGAGCGGTTTTCATATTCCAAACATACATATGTTTCGCAGTGTCTAATTATTCTTGGGGACAATTACTGTCAGGTTCCCAAATGTGTTCAATGAGCAGCAATTGGTGTTTATTCAGCTCTAAAAAGACTGTGCAAGGGAACAGTAGGTTATATTGTCTGCCTAAAGGAACAGTTTGCCATCCGGAAACATCTGCTTTCTATTTAAAGCACTGAAGAAGGAATGGGAGTATATTTCAGATATACTCCCTAAGCATCAAACACCAAAGAAAGGAGAATAAAATTGGGTATGAAGGTAGTCTCTGTTCTCTGATATACACTCTTCGGCGTTTCCCTGCTGGGAAGGAAAGGTGGCCTCCTGGCGTGGACAGTCATGTTTCCTTTGAGTTTTTCCATTTATACTGATTTGCACACTTATAGGAGCTGACTTCTGTGTCCTAGTCCCAGCTCTTACTTTCTCCAGTGGGGCACGGTGCTCTTTTCGAGTTGGGGTCTGCTTTTCTGGAATTTTGTGGTGAGGTTTGCACTTGGATTTTGCCCATGAAGATGTAAAGGTTTACTGTCCATGTTGCCTGAAATCATCCTGCAACTCTCAATTTCATTTTTTTTAAGTATTTATTTGACTTTACTGGGTCTTAGTTGTGGCCTGTGGGATCTAGTTCAGTGACCAGGGATAAAACCCAGATTGCTTGCAATAGGAACACAGAGTCTTAGCCACTCGACCTCCAGGGAAGTCCCTACCTTCACTTTTCTATGTAGAGAATACTACCCATTCACAGCTCTGTCCAGAGGGTTCAGTGAGAACATATACAACATATACCAGCTAAATATTAACTGACTTTCCTTTCCATCCTGTCTTTTTCTTTAAATACCATTAGATTTTTTTCTTATACTTTAAAAAAATATAAGTGTTATTTGTTTATTTGTCTGCGCTGGGTCTTAGTTGAGGCCTGTGGGATCTAGCTCCCTGACCAGGGATGGAACCTGGGTCCCCTGCATTGGGAGCACAGAGTCTTAGCCACTGGACCACCAGGGAAGTCCCTAAATACCACTAGTTTTTTTAATTTTAGAAAAATAAAACAGAACTCCCCCAGAAGCCAAGGACTTGGTTATTCATGTAGAAATCCCAGTACTGTGGGTAGTTTCCTGGGCTCAAAGCTGTGCCACACTGGCCCTGTCTAGCCCAGGTCCCCAGGCCCGGGATCGCAGGTTTCTGAAGAGCCGTGGCAACTCCTGTGGGGCCCACCAGAATAGGGTCAATGGGTCTCCCTGCAGCCTCCCTTCCTGGGTCACGTGCTCCCTCCGCACCAGAACAGCCGCTTCCCCGGCAGAGGCCTGACCATGGAGACCAGGGCTGCAGCCACCGAGGGTGCGGCCAGCCGAGCGCCCCACCGTGCTTTCCCGACATCCTTGCCTCGCTGATTGTGTGTTGTTGTTCAGTCACTCTCAGAAGGTCACAGCTTGACCACCAGAGGCTGCCCTCTGTCCTGACCGGAGCACCTCTGCCTCTCCATGCCCCTCCCCCATCCTTTGCAACCAAAGATCCTGTTCTTGGCCCCTCTGTTGTCCTCTTCAAGCTGTGGGAGGTTGTTTCGGAGTTGTTTTTGTCGTTCTGGAGGAGAGCTACTGGCTGTAGTGGCGACTTCTTCCATTGTTTCTAGATCATCTGATAATGTCTAATGCGAGCTTCCTAAGGATAAAAATCACCTGGAGCTCTTGTTAAAATATAGAGCTGGGCCTTCCCTGGTTATCCAGCAGTTCAGAATCTGCCTTCCAATGCAGGGAAGGTGTGTTCAATCGCTGGTCCAGGAAGATGCCACATGCCATGGGGCAACTAAGCCCATGCTCCACCACAACCACTGATCCCTGACTCCAGAGCCCGTGCTCCACAACAAGAGAGACCACCACAATGAGAAGCCCATGCATGGAAACTGGAGAGTAGCCCCCGCTCGCTGCACTCGAGAAAGCCCATGTGCAGCAACAAAGACCCACAACCCAAAATTAATTAATTTAAAAGATAGAACTATGAAGGCCCCTTCCCTGCACAGCCACGTTCCTATGGGGCTAAGCTGGGGCCCAGGAACTTGTATTTTCACTGAGTGCCACAGCTAATTCCTATCAGAGATTTAGGAAACACTAGTCTGAGGGTGCTAAACCCAGACCCAATCCATCTTCCCTAGTGTGGAGGACACAAGGGTAAGCCCGACCTCCACCCCTGGGAGGGCTCCTGCCTGACGGTGGGTCCCTGCCCAGCTTGTAAGTGCTCTGTGCAAAGGAAGCTTAATTCTCTTTTTTAAATTGAGGTATAATTGACATGCAACATTGTTAGTTTCAGTAGACCACAACAATTTGGTATTTGTATACCTTGCATAATTCGATCCTTTTAAAAAGATTTTTTGTAATCCTGCCCTTTCAGTCTCTCGCTCCTCTTAAACATACAGAAGAACTCCAGGTGAGCAAGTGTTTTCCTTTCTGGTGTTGTATGATTAGCAAAACGTGGCACCGAGTGTACAGATGCAAGGCTTTCCCATGTGGATTGATTAGGCAGGCTGGTATTCATGGGCACACACATGCTCCCCAACGGCTGGTCCCCCTCTCAACAACAGATGCAGAACACTACAGTGAGAATATTCCTTTGTTTCCACAGCTGTCATCCTGTGGCCAGAAGCGTGTCAGTTTGGGACTGAGTGGGTGGGTGAACCTGGTCACCGTGGCAGGACAAGCGTCCTTATGATCCACACCCCGGAGGCTCTTAACCTGCTCCTGGGACCCACAGGGGAAGGTTTCGGAGGGCTAGGAATGCTGAGCTCTGTCCTTTCCGGAAAGCTGCACTCTAGAAACAGCTGCCTTGAAGTAGCAGGAAGAGCGTGCCCTTGGCTTTTATTCATTCAGAGAAATAGTCATGAGGAAGTTTCTGTATTATCTACAGTCACAGTTGATGGCTAATGCTGGTATTCATGGTGTTACTCAGTATCTCTTGCGTGGGGTGCAAATGCCTAGTAAATTGCTTTTCTAGGATACAGTTTCTCTCTTAAGAAAGGGTTTCCTTTCCAATAATGAGCCTTGTTTAGTCAGGATGGGTTACCCAAAACCACTCCTTTCAGAAACCAGAGCACTTAAAATTCACTTTTTCCTTATGATTTTATCTTCTGTTTCCATTCTTTTATGTCATCTCTTTGAATTGTGAGGATTAAAAAAATGAATTTTTCTAATTTTGATTTAATTTTTTGTCTCTCATAAGTGCTTACTAAATCAATAGCATTTTATGAATGAGAGGATTATTTTTACATCCTGGTGTGGTGGCTTCCCCCAACCCCCATTTTGTCTTATTTGGAAAGGATTTTCCAGCCGGTTAACCTGAATTACCTTTCTTCAAAAATAATTACAGTTTAAGAAATTATATTTTGTAATGAGTCTGTGATTTATTTTGTGCTACTCTGTGAAGCAGACACATTAAAATATGAAATGCAGTGAAATCCATTATAATTTTTATTCATCTGCCTTATTGTCAATGCTATTGTCAAGATCTAATTAATTCCTCACTTAATAGAAACATAGACACCGTGCTAATTTGGTTAATAATCACATTAAGAGTTTACAGGCGTGTGAGTGAAAAAACAACAAGGCAGGGACAAGAATAGCAAAAGAGATTTGATGAATACTGCATGAAACCCAAAGATTTGTAAGTTGGAAACATAAAACTTTAAGGCTCAGTCAATTATGAATGAATGGATCGTTCATAAAATGCTGCAAATATGAGAAGTATTTAGTAGAAATACAGTTGTTGCTTAGTTGCTAAGTCGTGTCCCCATAACTGTAGGGGACACAATTACATGGACTGTAGCCCACCAAACTCCCCTGTCCATGGGATTTCCCAGGCAAGAATACTGGAGTGGGCTGCCATTTGCCCCTCCAGGGGATCTTCCCAACCCAGGGATTGAACCTGCATCTCCGGGTTGGCAGATGGCTTCTTTACCACTGAGCCACCTGGGAAGCCCGTAGAAATATAGTATGAAGTCACAAATGGTTTGCAAAATCTTAAAACTATTGCAGAATCTCTACCTGCCGATACATTTGTTGCAAAGCCCTAAAAACTACCAAGAGGATATCAGAAAAAGAACAGAACCCTTGACCGGGATGCAAAAACCCTGCACCAGGAGTTGCCTTTTAAGCAAATTGCTCATTAAGCCAATTGCCCCTCAGCCTCAGGGTGTTGGGTTTCAGTAACCACTCCTCAGGTGTCTGTTTTTTCCCTCCTCTCTTCCCTTTTCTTGTTTTCATTGTTCTCATGCATATGTATCTTTCCCCATAAATGATTAAAATCTTAGGTGGCTTAGAAATCATAAATTATACATGAAACCATGTTCCATCAACTCACGGGCGCGTCTCTTCTCTTGCAGAGAACAGCCCATCTTCACTACCCGAGCGCATGTCTTCCAGATCGACCCCAGCACCAAGAAGAACTGGGTGCCTGCAAGCAAGCAGGCTGTCACTGTCTCCTACTTCTACGATGTCACAAGAAACAGCTATCGGATCATCAGTGTGGATGGAGCAAAGGTACCATTTCACCGGCTCATTTGAACCTTCTCAGTCACTTATTTTTCATCAAAAGCAATTTGATACATTTTTAAGGTTCACTTACTGTATGTCCTACAAACATATCCAACTCTGCAACCCCATGGACTGTAGCCGCCAGGCTCCTCTGCCCGTGAAATTCTCCAGGCAAGAATACTGGAGTGGGTAGCCATTCCCTTCTCCAGTAATATGTCTTGCAAACAGATTATACCTTCTTTTTTCCCCCTGTGCTGTACAGCAGGTTCTGTATTTTACACACAGTAATATATGTGTGTCAATCCCGATCTCCCAGTTCATGCCACCCCGCTTTTCCCCTCTTGATGTCCATGTATTTCTCTCCCTGTGTCTCTATTTCTGCCCTGCAAATAAGTTCATCTGTACCACTTTTCTAGATTCCACGTGTATGCATTGATATACGATATTTGTTTTTCTCTTTCTGACTTACTTCATTCTGTATGACATTTAAAAGAATAGATTTCCTTGTTAGCACATTGTCTTCATAAGTACCATTTTATTTTTTTATTTTTTGCCAAAGAGTCTATTTATTTTATTCTTTTTTTAAATTTTTATTTTAATGGATTTATTTATTTTTTTTTTAATTTGACTTTACAATACTCTATTGGCTTTGTATAAGTACCATTTTAATGCCATTTTGATAATTCTACCAAGGACCTATAATGTCCTTAATCTCTCCCATTATGGTTAGATACTGAAGTAGCTTTCAGTTTTTTCACTACTGTAGCTAATGAGCATCTTCATGAAACAGATAACCCTTGTTTGTTCATCGTGCTTATTGCTTTTTTAAATAAATAAATAATTTGGCTGCTCCGGGTCTTAGTTTCTGCATGTGAACTCTTCATTGCAGCCATGGGATCTAGTTCCCTGATCAGGGGAACTAGAGCCCCCTGTATTGGGAGCATGGAGTCTTAGCCACTGGACCACAATGGAAGTCCCATGCCTATTGCTTTCTTTTGGATAATTCCTTAGAACAGATTCCTGGAATTAATGTTATAGGTCAAGATATTAACGCTTTATGGCTCTTGATGAATATTGCCAAGTGGCTTTCCAAAGAGTTCTGTCCTCCAGCATGTATGAGAATGCCAGTTTATTGCATCCTTGCCAGCCTCAGGTATTAGATCTTGTTTGGTTTTGGTGTTATTAGCCATGGGAGTTGAATTTTATTAAGTGGTTTTAGAGTATTTCTTGAAACATTTTTTTCCTGGTGTTTTCATTATTCTGCTGTCTTCCTCAATATTTTAAAAGATATTTATTTATTTCACTGCACCAGGTCTTAGTTGCGGCATTTAGGTTCTAGTTCCCTGACAGTGATTGAGCTCAAGTCTCTTATGTTGGGAGCTCTTAGCCACTGGGCCCCCAGGGAAATCCCTTCCTCAGTATCAATAGACATATCACCAAGTTTACAAAAGAAAAAAGCTAGACTCGATGCTTCATAATTTCTTCTGTGTCTTTAATCTGTGTTCATCCTGATGGACATTTTCACATGGATTATCTGCTGTCACCAGAAATTCAGTGTATCTGAAGCTGAGTACCCTTACTTGTCCTCTAAATCACCTCTTCATTTTCATTTCCCAGTCATTTGTTGCCAGAAAATATTTTTTTTTAAAAAGCAAATGGAAAAGCACAGGGTCAGTTCCCTTTCAGTTGATCAAATGAGTCTCACGTTTATGCCTCATTCTAGATTTCAAGGCCGTAGCTCTTGTCCTGGTACAGTCTTGCTCAGACTGTTGCAGTAGCCTTCTGACTGGCCTCCTGCCTGCAGAGTGTCTGGGCAGTGCTCCTGGGCAGCTGGAAGCAGGGGAGTTTTGGGTGCGGGCTGGCTGGCAGAATGGGCCCTGGCTGTGGGCTTCTCCCTCCATGAGCCCCACGACCACGGAGCAGGAGGCACAGGAAGCCTCCACTGAGAATCCCTCAGGAACGGTGTGAGAGCTCGTGGTGCCCCAGATCTTTTGATGAGGCTCCCGTCCTCAGGCAAATTCTCCCTTCAGCTTAAGTTCTCTAAAGGCCTCCTTTGTACTCTCAGCACCACTGAGGTTGCAGATAGAGGAGCTTGGCCTCGCCATCCTCTCTCTTCCTTCAGGTTGCCACAGCCCTTACTCCTATTTTACGGCTAAAGTCAAAGACAGGCAGTGCCTGGCTGAGTTCACACTGCTGTTGAGGCTTGCCAGACTGCGGCCTGTGCCCAGGTCCTCAGATACCAGCTCCCAGCTCTCTGAGTTAGGGCACACTTCGCGCTGCAAGCTGGGTGATCAGGTGTGGCAGGGATCCAGTGAGCACTCAGGGAGTGTGCAAGTGCCTGGCACATAGTAGGTAGGCACCTTGTGTCTGAGGATTGAGTATCTGGAACGTGCTTTCCCCCGGGAAACATGGTGATAATGCCGTTGGGTTGCTGCTTTCCTTCTCTGTGCTTTTGGACTGGAATCTCCTAGACTCTTGCCAGGATGTTCGGCTCAGGGTGGTGAGTCAAGCTGCCTTGCTTTCTTTTATCTGTAGATCCTGTCAGTTCATCCTCCATCCCTTGAGATGGGTTTGCACTTTGTCAGCTGAATTATCCGAGGATAGAGTGGGCTTGAATACAGACCAAATGGCTTTGCTAGAGGAAGTGTTTTAGTCCTATCAGCTGGGCTCTGAGTAGTGTGCCAGTGTGTCAGCCACCGCAGCGCACAGCCCTGCAGCTCCTGAAGCTGAGACGGCGGTGGGATCGGAGCCAGAGGAGCCAGCTCTGAGCAGTCGGATGGGCGGAGGGCCCCCACTACAGAGCAGAGTTAGTTCAGGCTCAGTGTGGGGCCTCCATCAAGTTAGGAGTCACTTAAAAAGTGGGAAAGCACTTCCCTCATGGTCCAGTGGCTAAGATGCTGCACTCAGCACTCCTGAGTTCGATCCCTGGTCATCGAACTAATGAAGATCCCTTCTTCATGTGCCCCAGTGAAGATCTAAGATCTCGAGTGCCACAGCTAAGACCCAGTGCAGCCAAAAAGAAAGTGAGAATGGGGAACTCAGGCTGTGGGGTGCCCCTGGAATCCACACTGGAGCCCAAGGATCTCCAGCCAGCCCTCCTATGACGCCCGACCACCTGGAGTTCCAGGGCCCACCTAGAGCTTCTGCCTAGGTGGCAGCAGGGCATGTGCACTGTGACTGGGCCTTGTTCTGCAAAAGGGAGTGTCCTGTGATGGAGCAGAAGGCCCGGGTAGTGGGAGGGGCTGGCCTTAGTTGTTCAGTGACTGTGAATGGCACTTGGGGCTGAGGGTAGGGGACGAGTGTGCTGTCCTGAGAGCTGGGGCACAGGATACCAGACAGGGATGCCCAGGCCGCCTCAGCCCTGCCGGACCTTTCCTGGAGCTGCTCAGCCACTTCTAGGTCAGCTCCTGTACCTCCAGCTGCTCCACACATCAGGTGAGATACGGAGAAGGACCCCAGCATGGCGATGGCCACCACCCAGTCTTCTGCACCTTCCTCCTCCCACCCGTGGCTGAATTCCTTAGCTCCACAGCCCCAGCCTCCACCCTGCCCCAGGGTGATCCAGATGGATCTCCTTTCTTCCCAGGGACTGGAGCCGGGCACAGTATGCTGACCTGAGCCAGGGTCGTGCCACTCTTGTCCACTGCCCCTCTGCATCCCACCCCTGTTTCCAGCTCCCCATCTCTGTGTCCCACCACATTGGGACAACTCCGCTTTGTTTTAGGCCTTTGCTTCCAAGTGTTATCTGAACTGAGATGACAGATGGTCAGGTGCTTTGCGCCTCGGGGGCTGTGTCTTGGCCCACGGGCTGCAGCTCTGACCTTGGGCCTCCTGTCCTGCCTCTCTCTCCTGGCCTGGCCATATCAGATCTTGTGCTTGATGCTGCTGGGCCAGCTGTCCCTCCGCTGCTGCAGCTGGAGGGGAAGCCTGCTCCGCCCCTCCCAGATGAAGGAGTGCATTTGCTTCAGGGACAGGCTGCCGGTGTGAACAGGACTCGAAGGTTGTGGTGAGCAAAGGCCACAGCCCCGGAGCCCACCATGGGCACCCTGCAGAGCAGGGCTCCCCGTGAAAGGAGGAGGTGCCACAGCAGCTGTCACAGCTGTCGTTCGCAGCGGGCACAGCGGCCCCTCTGCCCTGTCCCAGCTCTCGCCATGCTCTCCTTGGGGAAGGCTGCCAGGAGATCCCCTCCTTCCCCGGAGAGCCATGGGTGCTGCTTATCATAGGAGAAACCTGTGCTCAGACCTGTGTCTCCTCCTTCCTGAAACGCTAAGGTGCTTGCTTCTTCCAGAGAGAGTATTTCACACCTCAGTCACAGCTGCCCCTCAAGGCTATGTTGGTGGGAATACATAGCTCCAGCACTTCCTGGGGGCTCTGTGGATCCATTTCTGGGGAGAGAGGGCTGCCAGGAGACTGCGCTCTTGGAAGAGCAGGCCTGGCTTATCTGTGGGGTCCCAGCACCAAGCTAGCGTGGGTGACGCCATAGATGTGGGCAGCGGATGGGGTCAGGCCTGCAGGAGGTGTGCCATGACCACAGGCCAAGAGGAGGGTCACCACCAAGACGGAGCCAGGATGGAAGCCTCAGCACATCACCCCAGATCAGCCCTGTGCATAGACAGAGGGGAGCCATGTGAGGCTACCTCCCACCTCCCGGCTTCCCAGAGCCCTAATACAAGTCATCATATCACCCACAGCCGCAACCAACAGCTGTGTGAGTGATGGCGAGTTTCTGCCCAGAACCGCCAACTCCATTACAGAGGAGCTCCGTTCCCAGAGCATTTGTTAATTGAGCCATCGCAACACTTGATTTCATTGTGCTGTTGGCACTCTTTGCAGACAGCGTTAATCATTGCCATCCTTATGAGAAATTGTCTGCACCCATGGACAGGATCTGCCTGGAGCAGGTGTTTCTCCCAGGGGCTCTGGATGGCTCTCCTGCCCTTGGTTCTCAGTTATTTATAGGATCACAGAAGCCTGTATCGAAAGAGACCGTAGAGGTCATCCCGTCTAGAAATATTTAGCAGCACCTGCTGTGTTCTGCCTGATCGCCAAGGTTCAGAAGATACAAGCCCTGAAACCCTGACTTGTTTGGCGTTTTCTTCTAGGAATGGAAATTGCTTTCAAGAACACAGTCAGGGTCTCCTTCTCCACTCATTATTACAATTGTTGTTGTTGTTCAGTCACTAAGTCATGTCCAATTCTTTGCAACCCCATGGACCACAGCATGCCAGGCTCCCCTGTCTTTCACTGTCTCCCAGAGTTGCTCAAGCTTATGTCCATTGAGTCAATGGTGCCATCCAACCATCTCATCCCCTGTCACCCCCTTTTTCTCTTGCCCTCAATCTTTCCCAGCATCGGAGTCTTTTCCAATGAGTTCGCTCTTCACATCAGCTGGCCAAAGTATTGGAGCCTCCACTTCAGCATCAGTCCTTCCAATGAATATTCAGAGTTGATTTCCTATAGGATTAACTTGTTTGATCTCCTTGTAGTCCCCAGGACCACAATTCAAAAGCATCAATTCTTGGGTGCTCAGCCTTCTTTATGGTCCAACTCTCACATTATAGCTTCCTCTTTTGAATCAATATAGACCACTTTCAATTAAGGGAGCAAACATAGGAAACGTTCTCAGCACATAGTAGGATTTCAGTGAATGTTGGTTTCTTTTCTTCCCTGACTTTTTTAAAATAAAAAAGAATAAAAGCATCTATTGATAGGATTTCCCTGGTGGTCCAGTGGTTAAGACTCTACATTTCTAATGTAGGGGGCACGGGTTCGATCCCTGGTCAGGGAACTAAGATCCCACATGCCATGCACTGTGGCCAACATATTTTTTAAAAATGTTTTTAAAAATAGTCTATTAATACCTTTTCTGGAAGTAGGCACCAGGTCTTTTAATGGCTGTAAGTCACTCCCAGCCTTTTGTGGAAAATTTCTAAGTCCTTCCAGCTTCTCTCTCCTTGGATTGAGGAAAACTTACCTTGAAAAGGAATCCAGGGGACCTGCCTCACATTTTGCAACAAGCAGCCTCCTCTCAAGTCTGGAGCCAGATGGGAAACTGGAGGCACTTAGCTTTTTACTTCTCCCAAGTACCTCTTAATGGCATGTGTTCTGTGCATTTTCTGAGAAGTTGATTTCAGAGCTCTGCAGGAATTGAGTCTTTACCAAGGAGTCTCTTTTTTTCCTCCATGAAAGTTTCAGAGAGAATTCACAGAAAAAGAAAGGAGTAAGCATAGGGGTCAGGAGTCCACATTAAAGGTTGTGCTTTAATCTTTTTTTTTTTTTTCCTTTGGCCACGCCGCAAGGCATGTGGAATCATCTTGTTTCCTTGACCAGGGATTGAACACCGATTGCCTGCAGTGAAAGTGCAGAGCCTTAGCCACTGGACCACCAGGGAAGTCCCAAGGCCAGGTCTCTTGACTCCTTCCTTTTTGTTCCTTTGGCCAGCAGAATCCCAGGCACACGGTGAAGGTTCAGTGAGTGCTTGCTGAGTGAGTGAAAGCACCGTGTGCCGGGTCATCTTTTCACCTCCGCGTTCATCCTCTGCTCTTCTTCACTCTGTTCTGGTCCCCGGGGGGCTGCCCTGCTGATGACATTGGAGGGCTTGCGGGGCTTCTGCTTGGCATCTGCTTGGCTCTGGCGGGTGGTGGGAAGCCAGAATGGCAGGGTTGAGGGCGTTTGTCCTGTGGACTTCCTCCCCTGGGGGACTCACCACGTGCGGGTGCGGCCCTCCGCTGAAGGTCACCTTTCGTTAACACAGCCTGTGCTCCGTGACTGTCTCCTTCCATGTCCCGCAGCCTCTTCACTCCCTCATCCTTTATTTTTTAAATTAATTTATTTTTAATTTGGGGAATGCACTGCGAGGCATGTGGGATACTGGTTCCCTGACCAGGATGGAACCCACGCCCCCTACAGTGGAAGCATGGAGTCTTCACCACCGGACCACCAGGAAATTCCCACACCTCCTCATCCTTTAAAGCCAAAGGGCAGCGCAACAGCTAGCCCCGGGTCCCTGCACTGTCCTTACCATCTCCATGCACCCAGCTCACACCTGCCTAATTAATTTGTCAATCAACTCTCCACCAATTATCCCAATCAGAGTGTACCTTTACTTTCCTGTGGGAAGGCACCAAGCCCCCACTGCTCATGAAGATTTTAAATGATTTGAGGTGGGTCCCAGGGCTCCAGGCACTTACAAAGGTGTGCAGCTCGGTTCTTCAGAGGATTTGTGACACGGGTAGCCATTAAGGACAATCGGATGCACAACAGCTTTGGGATAGTAAATAGCAGTTCTGGCAACTATTCTGTCCTTAGGAGAGACTCTCTCCCACTGATAACTTGTGAAATCTTATTTTAGGCCAACTGCCTGTTTTTAAGTCTCTAAAATTGCCCCTTATCATGGTGGTGTGTGTATGACTCAGTGTGGGATGAGCCAGAAGAGGAGGAACTCAGGACCACATCTAACAGTGTGGGGGGGCGGGTAGGCTTTACATACGAGCTTTGCCAACAGAGGGTGTTTTTAAGGACTCCCTTGGGTGTCTAATTCAATGTTTCAGCGTCGACTCTTTGGGCTATTTTGCTGCAGGTGATCATCAACAGCACAATCACGCCCAACATGACTTTCACCAAAACGTCACAGAAGTTCGGGCAGTGGGCGGACAGCAGAGCCAACACGGTGTTTGGTTTGGGGTTTTCCTCGGAGCAGCAGCTGACAAAGGTAATCAGGTGGTCTTCCCCACAGCACCAAGAGTGCCGCTGTCTGACGCGTAGTTGCCTGTCAAGGGATCCGGCACTGCCGCTGGATCTGACACAAGCCTCTCCCCTTGTGGTACTGCAGGGCTGCCAGACCAGATGACCTTTTAGAAATCACCAGGTTCCTTAAAGATGGAGATGTAGTTTGGAGAGGGAAAACGTCTCTAAAAATGCTGCATCCCAGCCTCAGGACTAGCCTTGCCTGATGTCCACAACCCCCCATCACCCCAGCTCCCTGCACCCAGGGTTTGTCTGACAGCCAGCAAGCTCAGTGATGCTATGGTTGGAGCCCTCAGAGAAAGGGAGCAAGGTGATTGCTCAGTAAGAGTTCTGAAAGGTTTCTTCTCCCAATTCCAATATGCATGCAGGTGGTGGGGGTGTTTCCTACAGCACCAAACAGTTCTGAGACCCCTGTGGGGTGTCCTGCAATGCACCTCAATTCTGACACTGTTTACCTGGAAGTAGTGTCTGCTCCCACAGGTTTAGGACTCAGTCCTACAAGATCTTCCCCACTTCAGACTCCCAACTGTCACCTGTGTTTCTGACTGACCAGCTACAGATCAGGGCTTCCAGTGACCCCCCCCTCCTAAGGTTTAATTTGCTAGAGCTGCTTATAGGGATTCCCTCATAGCTCAGTCAGTAAAGAATCTGCCTGCAATGTGGGAGACTCAGGTTCGATTCCTGGGTGGGTAAAATCCCCTGGAGAAGGAAATGGCAACCCACTCCAGTATTCTTGCCTGGAGAATCCAATGGACAGAGGAGCGTGGCGGGCTACAGTCCATGGATCGCAAGAGTCAGACACGGATTAGCAACTAAACCAGCACCAGCCCCAGAGCTGCTTATAGAACTCAGAGAAGTGTTTTACTTACTAAGTTACCAGTTTTTAAAAGGATGTATGTCAGGAACAGCTGGTTGAAAGAGATGTTCAGGGCAAGGTACGGGGGAAGGATGGAGCTTCCACACTCTCTCTGAAATGTGCCCCTCTCCCCATATCTCTCCGTGTTCACCCACCCGGAAGCTCTCCAAACCCCATCCTTTTGGAGTTTTATGGAAGCTTTATTAACTAGTCGTGATTGATTACATCATCCACCTTTGGTGGTTGGTTCAGCCTCCAACCCTCTCCCCTCCTCAGAGGGACTAAAAGTCCCCCCGCACCCCCACCTCCATTCATGAGTGGTCCCCCTGGCAAACAGCCCCCATCCCTAGGTCCTTCATTGACATAAACCCGGTTTTGATGGAAAGGGGCTTGTTCTAAATCACAAGACACCCATTTCACCCCTATGGCTCTGAACTCAGAACTGAGGACAAGAGACCAAATATGACAAAAGATGCTCTCACTGCCCAGGAGCTATGAGTCAGGAACCGTGGAGGAAGACCAATATGTGTATGTCACAATGTCACAAGTTCTTAACCTGAAGTCCCCACAACCCTTCACATGTCACCCAATGTTCTGTGTGTGTGTTGCCATTTTTTCTAGGGAAAGGGTTCATAGCTTTGCTTTGACGGCCCAAGGGGTCTGGGGCACTGACTATGGATGGTTAGAAAGATGTTGAGGAGCCGAGCAGGCTGACCACAAACAGAACACTGAGGACTGAGAGAACAAACTGACCACGTCTAAGAGGCCTCCCCTAGCTGATTGAAGGGCCAGCAGCTTGTTTTAGGAGAACAGGTTTTCCTGTAGGATGGTGGAGAGCCCTGTGTAGGTGTTGAGAATGTACCAGTTAAAAGCAAGACTGCCTAAGGACTTCCCTGGTGATCCAGTCATTAGAACTCCATGCTTCCACTTCAAGGGACACAGGTTCTATCCCTGACCAGGGAACCAAGATTCCACATGCTGCAATATGGCCAAAAAACAACAGAACAAAACAAAAAGCAAGACTGCTTAGTTTGTGTGACACAAGAGTTTACTGGAAGAATATCAGAGTATCCAGAGAATCCAAGAGAGAGTTGAAAATCTGAGAAGGGCTGGGTCAGGCTGGCTTTGGGCAGCTTGGCTCCAGAACTTGCTTCTCATCCATTGCCTTGACCATCTGACTGGCTGCTGGGCAGGTGTTCAGTGAGCTCCTGCTGTGCCGACACCAAGCTGGGCCCCAAGGATGCAGAGCGGGTGTCCTGTCCCCGAGCGCCTTAGAGTCCCAGATGCCTGGGGAACTGATGGAGCTTTTAGTGCAGACTGGGCTGCTTGGGTTCCCTGTGCACACTGAATGGGACTGAGATGTGTCAGGAAGCCACTGTGAAGGGACTTGCTAAATGCACCTTCATTTGTCCAGTGTGTGCGTGTGTGAACACCACATATACACACATGCACATTCTAAGGAGGCCTCCAAACCCTGCACCCCGCCACAAACGAGCCCCCTGATGAAGGGCACACCACAGACTGTGTTCCTCTGCATCCCAGCTACTGAGGACGCCGCTCCTCGAAGCCCAAGCCCCAGATGGCCTAGTAGCACTCTGTATGTTCTCTTATTCCAGCGCCTCACAGAAGCGTTCTCTCCTGGGTACTGAAGTCTCCAGATCTCCAGGGCTCAGCGTCATGGGGCAGGAAGCAGAAACCCAAAGGGTAGCTCATGGAGTGTACATGTGGGAGGTGTCGTCTCCATCTCTGGTCTCCCAGTCTCTGGACCATGGCCCTGAGGAGACACATCCCATCCCAGGGGCCTGCGTGATGCCTGTGTTCCAGCAGGCAGCACGGCAGAGTTCTGAAAGGCCTGCTGCTTCTGCTGATAGGGTTCATGGGAGGATCGAGCATCCTGTGGTGTGTAGACCTTGCTTCATTTCATTTGCAGAGAAGCCGGTTGCTTGTTTGGTGGTGGTGCTGTGTGGTTTGGAAGGCATTAAGTCAGTCTAAGGGTGGTGGGGCTGGGAGGCCTGATGGCTCACAGTCCATGTCTGTTTTCTGAGAGTAAATCGCTGTGTGCTCTGGAGGAAGGGCCTGGTACAGTCAGCCTTCCCCAGGGGGCTTCCTGGTCACTCCGAAGTGTGGTGCAGAATCTGGGCCTCAGGGTGGGTCCCCGTTGTTGGCAGCTGACACTCGGCAGGGCCAAAAGTCAGAGTGGCCATGGGGAGGAGGAGGTGTTGTCAAGGCTACTGTTCTCTCCCTGGCACCGAGGCCAGTGTGCCTTCTGAGCAAGTGCTGGGGAAGAGTATGCTGGGTGTCCACAGAGCAGCTCCTGTCCCTACTTCTCAGGATTCTCTTTGCTGAAGGGCGGAGGCTTCAGAAAAGCATGGTCTTAGTCAACTCAGTCTGTTATAACAAAGTACTATAGATGGGTGTTTAAACAGCAGCCTCTCACAGTCCTAGAGACTGGAGTCTGAGATCAGGCTGCCAGCATGGTCAGGGTGAGGTGAAGGCCCTCTTCTGGGTTGCAGACTGTCAGCTTCTCACTGGAAGAAGGTCAGTTCTGCTCTCTGAGGTCTGATTTTTAAGGGCACTCTTCCCATTCGTGGAGACTCCATCCTGTGCCCCAGTCACCTCTCAAAGGCCCCGCCTCCTAATCATCACAGTGGCGTTTAGGATTTCCATCTACGATTTTGAGGGAGAACACAGACTTTCAGTCCATTCATTGCAGGCATTCATGGGGAAGGTGAATATCTCCAACCTCTGGCTCCACTTGGACCCACTGTTGTAGCCATTTCCCAAGTCTCTTTGTCACTAACCCTTCAGTTTGGTTTCTTCCCAATCCCTTCCAGGCAATTTGGCTCTCAACTGTGTCCCCAGGGCTCAATGTAGATCCCAACTCCAGGCCACCTCTGCTGTGCACACCAGGCATTGAGATGTTCAGATCATGCCACAGGGAGCATTTCCCTTTCCCTCCATCCTCCAGACAGCAGAAGGAACACAAGCAAAATTCTGATGCTATGTAAGGGAAGCTGCAAACAGTTCACTGTTGACAGGGCACCCAGGTTTGCGGGGGGTGGGCAAGGCTGATTAGAGGCCAGCTCTTGAAAGGGCCTTCTGTGCCATGCCAGAGTCTCTGGACTTTATCTCACGGCCTGTGAAAGACTTTAAGCCAAGAAAGAAAATGATCAGATTTGTGCTTTACATAGATTTTGTTTTTTCTGACTTTAAGACAGATTAGCTTGTTTTCATCCAGATCAGAGATGAGGAGGGCTTGCATAAGAGCTGGAGACATTTAAGAAATATTGAGGAGCTAAAGTGGCAGAACTTGGTGAGAGGATGTGGGAGGCAGAGTCTGTGGGGTGGTGATGGATGGACGATGTGATGCCATTTTCTGAAATGAGGCAGAGGAACAGGTGCTGTGAGGATCTGAGAAATTTTCTATAAAGTGGAAGCAAGTCTGATGGTGATTTGTTGAAAGAATCATTAACCAGAATGTCTGTCGGAAGGGACTGCATGCCTTTTCCCTCTGAAAAAGTGCCTGGTGGAGAGAAGTGGGGTTGCAGAGCAGCACCTGCCCTGCCGAGTGACTCGTATCCAGGCTGAGAGGGCTGGAAACCTCACACTGCCGGGAGGGTCAGATGGGGTGGCTTCTGTCAGAGACAGAGTCCTGTCTGGGCCCTCCTCCTCAGCTCACCAGCCCCTGATCCCACCCGGGGCTGGAGTTCTCCACAGAAGCTTTGAGGATTTTACCCTCAGCTGCCTAGAATAACTTCTTCAATGAGTAGCTAGGAAGGATAACGGGGGAACGTTTCAAAGAAAAGAATTGAAAGAAGGGAGAACTCAGAAGAAAAATTGGAAGAAGTGGTTCCATTCTTTGTGCCTCTGAGAACTAAAGAGACCTTGGCCTGTGCCTGCACCCAGGCGCGGCCACTTCTAATTTTTCCCACATGGAAGAAAACGTCCTGTCGTTAAAGAGGAGTGCCCTGTCACGGTCTCCTCCAGCGGCGCTGGAGTCCCGCTCTGTGACTGTGACCTGCCATTGTCACAAAGACTTATCAAATGAGCCTTCATATGCCTCCTTTGTTCAGAATGTTGCAAATCAACTTCTCCCCTTTCTCATTGAAGGGAACGATTAACCACACACTGATAAATTACCACAAAGTGAGGCTGGCAGTCTCGACAAGTGGCAATTAGTGAGCACGGAGGAACTTGGGCCCAACGGGTGCCCGAGGCATGTTGCTGAGGGGACAGCTGTGGCTGAATATTCCCAACTTCACGGAGCAGCCACCCACAGGCCTGAAAGAGGAATTGGTAATCAAACACTCTAACTAGCCTGGAAAAAGGAACTCCACTGTGGATGTTAGCATTTAAGGACACTTCATACATACTTTTCTTCTCACTCCTCCAGAAGGAAAATAGATGCCTTGATCTTCATGGCTCCCATTATAAGGACCACTTCACACCAAAATCCAGAAAGTGTTATAGGGACACTTTCCACTCTCTGTACAGGCTTTCCAAAGTAACAGGAGCTGCGTACTCCCAAGGGTGAGCTGGAACGTTGTTCACCCACTGGAAAGGGTGTAATGCCTCAGCCTGCTGGAGAGTGTTGAAAAGGGTCTTGCCTGTTCTGACAACTAGAAAGCCTTATGAAGAAATGAGAAGAAGGAGAACCAAGTGTAAGAATGAGCCAGTCATCCAAGTTTAGATGGTTCCTGGCATCTGACCTTGATACTTTTGGCTCCGTCTCATCCTGCCACGAAGGGGAGTAATCAGGTTGGAGTTGCTCATGCTGTGATTGATCCATTATTCTTTGTTGAAAGAATAATTAGCCAGAACTTCTGTCGGAAGTGACTGGTGGAGATTGCATGCCTTTTCCCCGTGAAGAAGCACCTGGTGAGAGAAGGCAGGTGCTGGGAGCGATACTTCCCCTGCCAAGTGTCTCATATCAGAGTGATAGGGCTGGAAACCTCAAAAGTGCTGGGGAGGGTCGCTTCGAATTTTTTCCAGGGCAGGAGAAAATGTCCTGTCGTTAAAGAGGAGTGCCTGTCTCCCTGGGTCACCCGGTCTCCTCCAGCAAGAGTTCTTACAGGAAGCCCAGGATGGTTTGAGGGTTACTGTCAGCTGCCTGGAACAAACACATTCTGCCACAAAGGGCAGTGATCCAGGATGGAGTTGCTAGTGCTCTGTAGTTGGTCCAGCTAAACCCTGACCCCCCCTAAGTGGCATTTGCTTTTCAGTTATCTCTAATTCAAATTTGCATTCTTAACGCTTACTTCATTAACTCAGTGTCCTTGTAAGAACATTTCCTGATCTCCTGCCTTTCTGATGTAAAAGGTTCACTTTTCTTTCAGTGGAGGATATTGATCATTCTTTTGATAGGTTTTAGTTAGAATGTTTGGTGGCTACAAGTAACAAAGAGCTAATCACAGTGCTCATTCTTTTCAAAGGGAAAAGAACGCCTGAGGCACGCGGTTGCCAGCATCAGTACCATGCTCCATGATTTTGGGTGGAGGACTCTGCGTGTTTTGTTTCTTTGCTTATCCTTTTTCCTCATGATGATAAAATGGCTTCTCAAGCTCTGTCCATCACATCTGCATATATCGCAAGAGGGAGGAGGCAGGAGTATGGTACCACAACAGCGTCCCTGTAAACTCCTGTGGCAGATTTCTTTTGAGAACCCAGTGTCAGTCTTGGGTCTCTGGACCACCCTCACATACCCACTTTCAGGGAGGAAAAAAGAGGCAGAGAAATGAGTTACCATGATCATCTTAGATCAGTTCTTATTCTCTACCATCTAGAAAATTTCTGTTCTAGACAAATCAAGATTCTCTTAAGCGAAAGGAAAAGAAAAAATGGATTTTGAATAAGCAAATAGGTAATGTCTGTCATAGGGTCTTCAATGTCCAGGCCCCCCCCCCATAAAAAAACACAAAGATGAAATAAAACAAATTTTTCACTTTCTATCATTATATGATGATTTTGATTATAAAATTACTGCCTCACATTTAAAAACTGCAGAAAATGATCCTAATGAGTAAAGATACGAGAATTTGGCATGTATTTAGAAATCTTTATAGTTTGAATATCCTTTGATCCATGGGTTTTATTTATAGGAGTCTATTCTAAGGAAATAATTGTAACTGCATACAGAGAATTAGCTACAAGAATTTTCCTCATGGCATCATTTATAATACACCAGCCTAAATGTCCAGCTATAGAAATTAGTTAAATAAACTCCAGTATATCCTTCAGGGTAATATTGTACAGCAATTCAGATAATGTAATAAAAGATAATTGCATGGAAATGTTGTCATATTAATATCAAAAGTAGCAATAAAAGCAGATGTGTTGGGTTGGCCCAAAAGTTCATTCAGATTTTCTGTAAGATGGAAAAACACAAACAAACCTTTTTGCCAACCCAATACAATATCATTCTGTTTTTTTAAATATGTATGTAGGGTGCATATGTACAGATAGAAAAAAGTTAAAAAAAATTTCACGTGGTTAGTGCTTATCTCTGGATAGTGTGACTCTACGTTTTAAAAAAATATTTTTCCTAAACTATACTTACTAAATGTACAAGCATATGTGCTTTTTCATAGTAAGTGGGGAAATATTAGAAAGCTTAAGACTTGGAGAGAGGAGCTTTTTCACCAAAGGACAGTGAGACTACTTGTGTCCCAACAGTTGGAGGCTCTGAGTAGAAACCTTCTTCCATCTTTCTCCCAGGGCTCCCTGAATTGCTTCCAGTGTTCCATGATGATAGATAATGCTAGGATTAACATCTTTGTATAGAAGATCTTTTTTTTCATTCTCTCAATTATTTTTGTAAGATAGTTTCCCAAAAGTGATACCACTAGGTCAGTGGGTATAAATGTTTTTTTTTCACATATGATCAGTGGTTCCAAACTTCTCCAAGGGGCAGTACAATCACAACATTGCCAGGAATACCTTGCCAGCACAGGGTATTATAATTGTATTTAATGTTAGCTAATTTAGCAGGCCAAGAATGGTGCCCCATTATTTTGCTTTTGAATTTCCAACAAGGCTGAACGATCTTTTCTTTAAGTTGCTTACTTATTATATTTTTTTATTTGTGAGTTTTGCCGTTTATCTATTGGGATTTTCATATTTCCCTTTTCAATTTGTACAAACTCTTTCTATACTAAAGATAATGACCCTTTTTCTGTTGTACTAGTCTAAAGATAGATACTTTCCCCAGGCTGTAGTTTCCCTTCTGAGTTACTTTCTTTCTTTTTGTATACAAAAGCTTTAAATTGTTAGGCAGGCAAGTCTGTCACTTTGTGATTTTCCTTTTATTTCTTCCAGGTTTAGAAAATTACCCTCACACCCCTCAAGCAGAAGTTTGATAAATGTTCAACTCTGTTTGCATCCAGATTTTAAAAATACAAAACAACTTACCCGTTTGACTCATCATTAATGTATCATGCTACTGGTTTGTGTAAGGATTTAAGTCCATTTCCCCTCAGTTTATCAAAATTATCACAGTTATATTTTTAATAATTTTCCTTACTTATGATTCCTCCTTTGTCATAGCTAATTTTTATATAAATGGTAGGGCCCATCCTGACACTGATTTTAAAATGATTATTCAGGGACTTCCCTGGTGGTCCAGTGGTTAAGACTCTGCTCTCCCAATGTAAGGGGCACAGGTTCGATCCCTGGTCAGGGAGCTAAGATCCTACATGCCACATGGAACAGCTTAAAAAATATATAATAATAAAAATAAATAAGTGATTATTTATTTACCTAAATTTTATCTGATAAATTTTATCCTACTTCATGACATTTTGAGCTTATTTTCTGATAAAAATTCTTCTGATTATCACCCATTTGAATATAAAGTCCTCTACAGACCCAGAATTCCTTTGAAGACAGGAACTAAGTCCTTCTTAAGTATTTCAGTGTACCTAGAGATAGCTAGTTAATATTTTTGAATGAATGAATTCACCCTTTTGTGGGGCTCTCTTACTAAAATTTGTGGCTTTTTTTCCCCTCATGGCATGTGGGATCTTAGTTCCCCAATCAGGAGTCAAACTCATGTCCCCTACGTTGGAAGCACAGAGTCTTAACCACTAGACCACCAGGGAAGTCCTAAGTTCGTGGTTTTAAGTCAAATCAGGGCCATGAGAAGCTGTGCTTCCCTTTGTTGAATGCCCATTGCAAAGCCCCATCTCTCATCTATCAGGGATCCATGGAGGTTGCATTATTATTACCCATATTTCACAGATGAAGAAAGCAAGGTGCAGAATGGTTCATCTGCCTGCATTTGAAAGAAGGATAAGGGTTAGACTGGGCATCTTAGCTAAAGTAGCAGTTACGTAGGTAACTTACAAGACACTGGAGTGTCCAGCACTGGCGTCAGATGGCTGTGTTCAGTCCCAGTGTGACCTTGGCCAGTTACAAAACCCATCTGTGCTGCATTTGTATATTGACAGTAGTAAGAGGACCTCAGAGTGGCTGTGAGTGCATAGTACGACTGTGCATCCTGACTGTGAGAATACATGTAATGTTTTGCCCTTTTTGAGATGGTCTAGGCTGTTACTGTTGACAGACATCCCTCAGAGATACTGTGGATTTGGTTCAAGACCACTGCAATGAAGCAGATATTGTGTTAAAGCAAGTCACAAGTTTTTCAGCTTCCTAGTACACATAACAGTTTTATTTGCACTATACTGTAGTCCATTAAGTATGCACTAGGGTTATGTCCCAGAGAAGGCAATGGCACCCCACTCCAGTACTCTTGCCTGGGGAATCCCATGGATGGAGGAGCCTGGTGGACTGCAGTCCATGGGGTCTCTAAGAATCGGACATGACTGAGCGACTTCCCTTTCACTTTTCACTTTCATGCATTGGAGAAGGAAATGGCTACCCACTCCAGTGTTCTTGCCTGGAGAATCCCAGGGATGGGGGAGCCTGGTGGGCTTCCATCTATGGGATCGCATAGAATCAGACATGACTGAAGTGACTTAGCAGCAGCAGCAGCAGGGTTATGTCCGAAATAATAATGTATATACCTTAAATACATAATGGCTTCCCTTGTAGCTCAGTTGGTAAAGAGTATTCATATTCCTGCAATGCAGGAGACTAACGTTCAATCTCTGAGTCGCAAAGATCCCCTGAAGGAGGAAATGGCAACCATTCCAGTATTCCTGCCTGGGAGATCCCATAGACAGAGAACCCTGGCAGGCTACAGTTCATGGGGTCACAAGAGTCGGACATGACTTAGTGACTAAACCACCACCATACCTTAAATAAAAGTACTACATGGCTAGAAATTGCCAACCGTCATCTGAGCCTTCAGTGAATGTAGTAACAACAAAGATCAGTTATCACAGATCACCATGAAAGTTTGACATACTATGGGAATTACCAAAATGTGACATAGAGACACAAAGTGAGTAAGTGCTATTGGAAAAATGGTACTGATAGACTTGCTCAGTGCAGGGTTGCCGCCAGTTTCAATTTGCAAGAACCACGGTATCCGTGAAACACGATAAAGCGCGGTGTGCCGGTTTAATAGCGCTGTCACCTCAAGGTGTCACCCTTCTGAGATGTTCTAGGCTGTTACTGTTCATGGGCATCCCTCGGAGATACTGGGGATTTGGTTCCAGACCACTGCAATGAAGCAGATATTGCAGTAAAGCAAGTCACAGATTTTTTTAGCAATGATAGAGCTGTTGCCCCAGCCACTCACTCCATTAACATTTGATTTTCTAATCCTCAGGCCTTATCTTTGCCTTGAAGGTTCCCATGACCTTGGAATTAAAGCTTTTATAATGTTCTTTTAAAGAGGAAGTGAGTACAATTCTATTTTAAGTACAATTCTCTTTGCAAATGGAAAATCCAATTGATAAATGTTTAACAGCTGTTATGCAAGTCTCTGGCATTCTTGTAGGCACACGAAAGTAACTGGATGTGTAGATGATCATGTAGAAATCAGATCTAGGCTCAAGTTCAGGTTATTATTTACTAGCCATGTGACCATGGGCAAATATTAACCTTTCTAAGACTCTATTTTCTTATCAGGAAACTATTAATAAGAATTCTTGTCCAATAGAATGTAACCAACAGGAGAATGTGAATTGAAAGTCACTAAGTTTCTGGGACTTCCCTGGTAGTTCAGTGGTTAAGATTCCATATTTATAGTGCAGGGGGTACAGGTTCAATCTCTGGTTGGGGAACCAAGATCCTACATCCTGCAAGTCATGGCCAAAAAATAGATAAACTTAACTAAAAAATAACTAAAATAAATAACTTAATAAATAAACTTAAATAACTAAAAATAAATAAACTTAATAAAAGAAGCCATTAGACTCCTTACCTTGTAAATGTGGCTCTGCTGAGGGTCTAGGGGAAGAGGGTGATAGCTAGGCCCACCCAAGGCAAAACTGTGGGACATCTAGAGGGACCAGCATGATGGGTGTCAGGGGACTGAGAGAGAAGGGACCACTGGACCTTCTGGTCTGAGACTCCAGGAGTTGAGCTGAGGGTCATCATGACAGTCAGGGTCAGGTGGGAAGCCCCAAGCTCCATCCAGAGGCCGCTTGTTTTATCAAAACCTGGCAGGGCTTTATTTACTGACTTGTTTGCCACTCTCTCCTGCTACCCAGGTCTGGCGCTCTCTCTGATGCTTACAGTGCTCATGCCCCAGCACCTAGCTTAGGCCACGGCCCCATATTTGTTTGCTGAAGTCCTGAATGGCACTCAGACCATGCTTGTCGACTGAGTAAACCTGACCCTGCCTATGACATTTCCAATCTAGTTTATAAGCAACTTCAAATAAGACCCCAAGAGAAAGAGACCCTGACAGGTGCAAGAAGGGTCTGTAAAAAAATAATGCCTTTGGTTTGGGAGCCTGGTGAAGTATTCCCATGCCTCTGGGTACTTCCAGTACCATGGTACCTCCCCAGGTCCTTAGGTTCGGCTGTACTTGGACTTTTTTTTTTTTCCCCAAGAGAGTGGAAATGTGCAAATCTAAAACCCAGAGCTCATTCTCTTAACAAACTTAACTTATACCTGCTTTCCACCTTGTCTCATGGGAAGGTGCAAAGGGGAAAAGCATGCGCCCTGCCATCAAGGAACTCATGACTTGATGCTTTTACTTTCGGGGCCCCTAAAAGGAAGGGGGATGCTTCGTCCATCCTCTCTGGACCTCAGATCTTTTAAGCAACAGGTAATGTGATTTTTCTCTGGCAGTTGTGGGTTGGTTAAATGAAGCCCTGTGTTGGTGGCTTTATTTACAGGCCTACAGGAGCAACACCAACCAGCACTGCAAGGCTGACTGACCTTTTCTGCTTCCGCCAGGTGCTTGGTTTACCAGCAGCTGTCATCCAGCAGGGTTTCCCAAAGCAGACTGCTGTTGTTGACCTTGTGAGACACTCAGGGGGCAACCTATGCCCAGAAATCAAGTTCCTGGTGAAAGCCACAGCATCGTCAGTGGCACTGGCACTGGCTGGCTTTTTCTTGCTACTCAGCAACCACGCTGGGCTCTCTCTTGCTGTGTGATGTCAGCATTAGCTATGACAGGCAGTTCTCTGTTCAGTGTATTTGCTAATTAAAATCAGTTCCTTTGCCAGTGACAATAAAGCAGTGATTGATATGATTGCTCTGGGATTTTAATAATTTTTTTAATTTAAGAAAATATTAAAACATTCCTTTAAGCAGAGAGCATAGTAGAATGAACACCCACAGATGCATTACGTAAATTTAATAGTGAACACTTGGCCACATTTCTTCGTCTCTTTTCAGGCTTTGCTGGTAGCTTGGTTGGTAAAGCATCCGCCTGCAATGCAAGAGACCCTGGTTCAATTCCTGTGTGGGGAAGATTCCCTGGAGAAGGAATAGGCTACCCACTCAAGTATTCTTGGACTTCCCTTGTGGTTCAGCTGGTAAAGAATCTGCCTGCAATGTGGGAGACCTCAGTTTGGAATATCCCCTGGGGAAGAGAAATATTCTGGCCTAGAGAATTCCATGGACTATATATCCATGGAATCACAAAGAGTCAGACATGACTGAGTGACTTTCATCTGTTTTTATTGTTGTTGAAGTACTTTAAATTACAGACATAAAAACATTTCCTGCCTAAATAGTTCAGAGTGTATGTGCGTGCTCAGTCACTCTGTCGTGTCCAACCCTTTGTGACCCCATGGACTGTAGCCCGCCAGGCACCTCTGTCCGTGGGATTTCCCAGACAAGAATACTGGAGTGGATTGCTGTTTTCTTCTCCAGGGGATCTTCCCAACCAAGAGATTGAACCCACATCTCCCACATTGACAGGTGGATTCTTTACCACTGTGCCACCTGGGAAGCCCAAATCCTTCAGTATTTATCTCTAAATGATGACATTTTCCAGTAACCACAACATCAGCAGCACTTCTAACACGACTAATAAAACAATAACTCCTTGGTGTCATCTTATCCTGTCCATATTCACATATCTTTTGTTTTTGCCCAGAAATCTTATAATTGGTCTGTTTAAAAGAGGACTCAGACTTCCCTGGTGGCCCAGTGGCTAAAGGCTCTGAGCTACCAATGAAAGGGGCCTGAGTTTAATCACTGGTGAGGGAACTAGATCCCACATGCTGCTGCTAAGACCTGGCACAGCCAAATAAATTTAAAAAAAATTTTAAGAGAACTTAGTGCTAGGCTAACATGTTGCATTTTGCATCTTAGGCTTTTAAAATCTAGAATGTTCCTTCCCCTGAGCTTTTTGGATGTTTTTGTTATTCATGCTATTGACTTGTAAGCGTTCTTGGATCTTTCATGAGAGATTATGAAGTTTTGGGGAGATTCCTTCTGTGCTATAGCTAAATTTCTTTTGTTGCATTTGTATTAGGTACTCTTTAACTACAGGTGTGTGTTTTTAATATTTTGCCATCAAATCTTGCTTCAGTATCTTAGAAATTAATTTAGATCTGACCTGGGCTTTTGTTGTTGTTGTTGTTTTTCAGCATTTCTTATATTCACTTCTTTTAAATCTGAAATAAAATCTCTTTCCTGGATTTATACAGAATTTATTGACTTCAGATGAATGCAAAATAATAAAGGTGGGTTCTGAATATCAGCCATCTGAATATGAGGTTGAGGAAGCCTCTAATAATTCTTCTTCATGTTCAGTTTGCAGAGAAATTCCAGGAAGTGAAAGAAGCTGCCAGACTAGCCAGAGACAAATCCCAGGAGAAAATTGAAACTTCAAGCAATCATTCCCAAGTAAGTAATTTGCCTGTAAAATAAATGAGTGTGATCAGTGATTAGGACTTTGTTCCTTGTCACTTTTGACAGGAAAAAACAAATTTTCACAGTAGGGCATTTTGAAGGCTTTTTCAACTATTAGCCTGTTCACAGTGAGAAAGATGTGACATGTTTTTATGAGACTTGAATTTTTTAAGATGTGGTGATACATTTTGGATAGAAAACATTTGATGAGATGAGAGTTAATGCGTGTCCCTCATCTGGAATTCCCTCTGGTCACTGTTTAAATACCAATGCCAAAGGGACGTGTTTTCTTTCTGTGTTGGGAGGGGAGGTCTCCATGAAGCATGCTTATGGACCAATGCAGGTACCTGTGCCCATGACAGAGAAAACTTGGTCTATGCCAGAGGCTCCCCGTCTGTTTCCCTATTATAACAAATCAGGTGGGAGGTGGTATTTCAACAGCTCTAGTTTAGTCAAGAAAAATGTGGCTTTGCCAGGAACTGAGTCATCAGTTTGCCTAAAAGTGTGGTCACTGACTAAAAGGGACCTATCTTAACCTGAAATAAAAATACTTGCCTTCCTGATGTCTAGAGTGGAGTATGCAGTGGTAGGCAGAAGCCTTGACCTCGTGACAGAGTTATGTGTAGAGAGACAGGGCACGAGAGACATGAGGAGCAAGCATCTGGGGTTAGGAATAAACATGATGTAAGTGAAAGCTAGGAGTCTGCCAGCCTGGGGGAGAAGCGTGCGGTGGGAGGACCAGGGATGCACTTGAAGGGACCGTGAAGGACCCAGAATTCTTCAGTAGTGACTCCCTTCTTACCTCATTTTGTATTATTGGATAGTGAGAAGACACTGGAGGTGTTTTATGGCCACTGATCAGGAATTGACACGATGGTTGCATGTGGGTGGTGAGGAAGTCAGGGAGCAGCCGAGGGCAGGAAGACTGGCGAGGAGGCTGTGGGATGGAGAATGGCCATACTGGGATGGCTGTGGATGGATTCTGGGGTAAAGATGAGAACCTGCCTCCTGGAAGAGAACCAGGAGGCACGGGCATCCTGAGTGGTCAAGGTCAATACCCTAGGCTTGATCATCAGCCATAGCCAAACCTGGATCATATAAAAGATGTCCCTGTGGATTTATGGAAATAAATGTGTGTTAGACTCCAAGTGGACAGGAACTTTCCTGAATCTTTATAAACAATCTGTAATATCATCTGAATGATACTGTTGATTTAGTGTACTAATGTCTGTACTGAGTAATATCTGAGGAACTCTAAAACTGGGCACTTGAAATGGTCCATAGTCTAAGGAGTTTCTTTTTTTTTTTTTTAGAATGCTAAATTTTATTTCATTAGATAGAGGAAAATCTATCTTTTAATTGATTTTTTACTGGAATATAGTTGATTTACAATGTTGTGTTACTTTCTGCTGTATAGCAAAGTGATTTAGTTGTGTATACACACACACACACACACAGAATTAGATTCTTTACATATAACTGAATAGAGTTCACTGTGCTATTCAGTAGGTTCTTGTGAAAGTTGCTCAATCATGTCTGAATCTTTGCGACCCCATGGACTGTACAGTCCATGGAATTCTCCAGGCCAGAATACTGGAGTGGGTAGCCTTTCCCTTCTCCAGGGGATCTTTCCAACCCAGGGATTGAACCCAGGTCTCCCGCATTGCGGGCTGCTTCTTTACCAGCTGAGCCACAAGGGAAACCCAAGAATGCTGGAGTGGGTAGCCTATCCCTTCTCCAGGGGATCTTACCGACCCAGGAATCGAACTGGGGTCTCCTGCATTAGGTTCTTACGAGCTATTTATTCTATATGCACTAGTGTGTATGTCAGTCCTGCTCTCCTGATTTATCCCCCCACGCCCCTTTTCCCCTTGGTCACCACAAGGGTGTTTTCCACCTCTGTGACTCAACCTCTGTTTTGTAAATAGGTTCTTTGGTACTATTACTTTAGATTCTGCATACAAGCGATAATTTATGATACAAAGGTTCTGACATACCATCTTTTTCTAAATGTCATGTTATAGTGATATCTTTAGTATCTGAGTTTCTTTATATAATGTTTTTGCTTTAATGTTTATTTTCTCCCCTAAAGTATTTTAAACCTAAAAAGTCAAGTGTACAGAAATGTTATTATATAGATATATATTAATTACATATAAATGGCTTTTCTAAGCCTTAGTTTTTATTTACCCTTGCTGATGTTTTCCCAGCTATGGAGATCATTGTCCATATTTCTTTTCATTAGAAAGCACACAATTGCTTGGTTTTTTTAATTTTTTAGAGAATGGGTACTTTTGCCAAGTTTTCTAAATACTTGAAGATTTTAAACAACCTAACTACAAAAAATTTTAATGTGTTTTTTCTGAATGTAAAAGCAATACATATTTATTGCAGAAATTTAAAATATGCCATACTATAAAGGAGGGAATAAAAATTACCTATATTCTTACCTAAGGCATTTTATTAATGTTTTAAACTATTTCTTACTAATATAGTTTTCCAGTACATTTTTGTATTTTTCATGTTTCCTTAAACTTATGTTTGTTATAATCATTTCCTCGTGTTTTCAAATATCACTTTTCAAAACTATTTTAATGTCTAAATAGAATTCCTGTGTTTGTTTATATCACAACTTATTCCACTAAACTCCTATAATTTGGGACAGTGAAGTCTAAAGAGCCTCTTGATGAAAGTGAAAGAGGAGAGTGAAAAAGTTGGCTTGAAGCTCAACATTCAGAAAACTAAGATCATGGCATCCGGTCCCATCACTTCATGGCAAATAGATGGGGAAACAGTGGCTGACTTTATTTTTCTGGGCTCCAAAATCACTGCAGATGGTGACTGCAGCCATGAAATTAAAAAACACTTATTCCTTGGAAGAAAAGTTATGACCAACCTAGACAGGATATTAAAAAGCAGAGATATTACTTAGCCAACAAAGGTCTGTCTAGTCAAGGCTATGGTTTTTCCAGTAGTCATGTAGAGATGGGAGAGTTGGACTACAAAGAAAGCTGAGTGTAGAAGAATTGATGGTTTTGAACTGTAGTGTTGGAGAAGATTCTTGAGAGTCCCTTGGACTGCAAGGAGATCCAACCAGTCCATCCTAAAGGAGATCAGTCCTGGGTGTTCATTGCAAGGACTGATGTTGAAGCTGAAACTCCAGTACTTTGGCCACCTGATGCAAAGAGCTGACTCATTTGAAAAGACCCTGATGCTGGGAAAGATTGAGGGCAGGAGGAGAAGGGGACGACAGAGGATGAGATGGTTGGATGGCATCACTGACACAATGGACATGGGTTTGGGTGGACTCCGGGAGCTGGTGATGGACAGGGAGGCCTGGCGTGCTGCGGTTCATGGGGTCGCAAAGAGTCAGACACGACTGAGCAACTGAACTGAACTGATGTTATTTCTAATTTTTCATTAATATAAATAACACTGTGATAAACCGTTCTTGTGTACTTTTTGTGCATTTGGTGGTTTCTGCAAGATAAATTTTTTTTACTTTTAATTTTATATTGGAGTATCAGTTCATTTCAGTTGCTCAGTTGTGTCTGACTCTTTGCGACCCCATGGACTGCAGCACGCCAGACTTCCCTGTCCATCACCAACTCCCGGAGCCTATTCAAACTCATGTCCATCACATTGGTAATGCCATCCAACCATCTCATCCTCTGTTGTCCCCTTCTCCTGCCTTCAATCTTTCCCAGCATTAGAGTCTTTTCCAGATTTGGTTCTTTGTATCATGTGGCCAAAGTATTGGAGTTTCAGCTTCAGCATCAGAGTATAGTTGACAACAATGTTGTGTTAGTTTCAGGTCTACAACAAAGTGATTCAGTTATACAGTTACTGCAGGATAAATTCTTGAAATGGAAGTATTGGACTAAGGGTAGGAGGTTTTGTGAGGTTTTGACGCATACTGCAAACATCCCTGCAGAAATGTACAATTCTGACTCCCACCAGGAGTGAATGAGAACAATTTTTCCTCCTACACACTCACCCACAGAGCTTTGTTGATTTGACAGAATAAAAATGTATTTTATTGTTTTTTTTCATTTTGCATTTCTTTACTAGTAAGATTAAATTTTTTTGTTTATTGAGTCTTTGTGTGTCTTCTACTATAAATGTCAATTGCATATCTTTTCCCTTTTTTATGTTCATTTCCAAGAACTTTATTTTTTAGCATGGCTAGTTTTGAACCTATACAATATTAGGCAAAATTGTGTAACTGAACCCCATGGGCCCATTAGTTCAGTTTTAACAATTAGGAATTTATGACCAATCAGTATGGCTCAGCTGGTAAAGAATCCACCTGCAATGCGGGAGACATGGGTTTGATCCCTGCGTTGGGAAGATCCCCTGAAGAAGGGAAAGGCTACCCACTCCAGTATTCTGGCCTGGAGAATTCCATGGACTGTATAGTCCATGGGATCGCAAAGAACTGGACATGACTGAACGCCTTTCACTTCACTTCACATTTCATCTACACCCACCCTCTTCCTCCACTTCTCAGACATCATTTCATCCACAAATATTTCAGAGTGTAGCTCTAAGAGAACTCTAAGAGTTTCTTTTAAATATAAATATTGGCATTTTGGTTTTCATATCCACTTCAAATATTTCTCCCACATTATTGTTTACATTCTAATATACTTTATGGCATTTTTTTGTGATGCAGAAACTTAGTCAGAAATTCATTCCCTTCATGGTTCCTCCCTTTGCCTTTATGATTCTTGGAGACTAAGTAAGGTCTTTCTGAGACCTTATCTGAGACCAGATGAGATTGACCTCCATGTGGTATGTCTTATTACAGAAAGCATTACAGAATATTCATAACGATGCTAATAGTAATGGAGACAGCAGACACCCGTATCTGATTCATGGTGTTTGATTTTTTTTTAATGATTTTTCTGTAGCCTTAGGATAAAAAAGGTTATCTCAGCTTCTTCTTGTCATTTGGTTGCTAAGTAGTGTCTGACTCCTTTGTGACCCCATGGACCGTAGCCTGCCAGGCTTCTCTTGTCTATGGGATTTCCCAGGCAAGAATACTGGAGTCTGAAGTCGTTCAGTCGTGTCCGACTCTTTGCAACACCATGGACTGTAGCCTATCAGGCTCCTCCGTCCATGGGATTTTCCAGGCAAGAGTGCTGGAGTGGATTGCCATTTCCTTCTCCAGGGGATCTTCCCGACCCTGGAATCGAACCCAGGTCTCCTGCACTGCAGGCAGATGCTTTACCATCTGAGCCACCAGGGAAGAATACTGGAGTGGGTTGCTATTCCTTCTCCAAACTCAGTCACTGTTTCTTATTATAACCATCCCTACCCTCACTGCCTTTTTAATCTGTGGCTTCTGTCCTGTGTTATTTAAGGAGACCAGGTATCCTGACTTGTAGGTTAATCTGTAAAGTCTTATTTTAAAAGTTTCTGCCTAACAGCCCCAGATGCTGTCTTGTGAATAAATGCACAGACTTTCTGGACTTCGTGTGGACCTTCCAGGGCCGGTCTTGTTATTAGTCTTTGTGTTATGCGTTCTGGTTGGAGGCGTTGGGTCTCCCACACTCATAAACACAGCTCCTGCCGCTGTCAGGACAAGTGATAAGCTGCGAAGGTAACCCCATCTTCTACTCAGGCATCCAGTGTCAATGGGACAGATGATGAGAAGGCCTCTTGTGCGGGTCCTGCCGACACACACCTCAAGTCTGAGAATGACAAGCTGAAGATTGCTCTGACTCAGAGGTGAGCATGTGCAAATCCAGGTTCTGTCGCCCAGGGCCAGCACTCCCCTGCAGCCTCTCCCACTGGGCAGGGCTTCAGGAACTTGGGGGAGGAGACCGGTCCTGCTCAGAGCAGCCGGTCTTGTCTCCTGGCCAGAGGAAGACCAGCTGCCTTCGTGGCTGTTCCCTGTCCACATCAGCATCTGTGTGTGCGTGTGTGTGAAAGAGAGATGTGACCTTGTGCTTTTTTTTTCTTCAGCTGTACTGCATAGCATGTGGGGTCTTAGTTCCCCAAGCAGGGATTGAATCTAGGCCCTCTGCAATGGAAGTGTGGAGTTCTAACCACTGGACTGCCAGGGGAGTCCCTGTGCTTATGTTTCACTTTGTTTTGTTTTTTGAAAAGCCAAATTTATCATTTATTTGTATATGACAGACTGTCTTGAACATCCAAGAGAAACATATAAAAACCTTAAGAAACTATCTTTAAAATAATATAAAGTCTCACAAAAACCAGTAGCTTTTCTATATGCAAACATCACATAGACGATGTATTTGAAGAAGCGATTTCCTTTATAATGCCTGTATGCTAAGTCTCTTCAGTCGTGTCCAACACTGTGACTTCATGGACTATAGTCTGCCAGGCTCCTCTATCTGTAGGATTCTCCTGGCAAGCATACTGAGGTGGGTTGCCATTTCCTCCTCTAGGGGGTCTTCCCTGACCCAGAGATCAAACCCAAGTCTCTTATGTCTCCTGCATTGGCAGAGGTGTTCTTTACCACTAGAGCCACCTGGGAAGCCCTTCCTTTATAATATGAATTATTAAATATAATATGAACCATAAAATACATAGGAATAAACTTATAAAATGTACAGGATCTTTGTGAAGACAATTCAAATAATTTTGAGGACCATACATGAATAATTTAACAAATAGAAAAAAGTCTATTGGAAAGGAGTAGGAAGCCTTAATATTTTTAAAAAGTATCAGTTTCCCTTAAATTGATGTATAAAGTTAATGCAGTGCCCATAATGATATCAGCAAGATTTTAATTTTTAATGACTACAGTAGCCATGCTTGTGTTTTCATATCTCGAGAATATGGCCCCTTTCCCAAAGCCAGGCTGGACCTCATCGTGTGGGCTGGCCCTGTGAGCATCCTCAGGGTCGCTGTCTTTGGGGTCATTCTGTTCACCTGGCAGGGAACTCTGCCAGCTCCCCCCAGCCTCCCTGTGGCTGCGTTCTTCAGAGCTGCCCTGTGTAAGAGTTCTGTCATATTAATCCCTCCGTTTTACACAGATGAGGAAACCGAGGCCCAAGTGGTACAGGCAGTCCTTCCCCAAGGTCACACGGCTGGTAGATTATCCACTGTCCCACACTGCCTGCCTGTACTTAAGGCGGGAGCCTTCAGGAATCCTCCCAGGGACAGCCAGTCGTGCTCCACAGCTGGAGCCGATGGGTTAGCACCCGCTTCCACCACCCAGCGGCCTAGCCGGTGCTTGGAACTCAGTTCCCATGATCTGACCTGGGAATTCCAGAAGGAACTGAGAGTGGGTTTTATCAGGTGCTTCAGAGGACGAAACTGGCCAGTCTCTCTCAATCATCAGGCAATCGTGAGGACTGTTTTTGGTTATTTAAGTCACAGTGGACTGCCTGGTTGAAAACATTTCACCCCTAACAACCCTAAAAATAAATGTTTGGTTTTTTTTAAAATTCCAGTTTAATTCACAAGTGAATTACAGGAATGAATGTGAAGTCATTTCCCTAAATCAGGTCAGATTCTCACTCGTCAATTCTGAAATTAATCAAATGATAGTATTTGCTGTGTTTTCAGTCTGTGGTGTTTGAAACCAAAAGTACATATTTTCCAGTCACATTCCTAGGACCTTGAGGTAGATGAAAAATAATACAGATTATTAAAATACAGTTGTATTTACTTTAAAAAAAATTTTTTTAAGAAGACTTTAGATACAGAACTTTCCTCAGCCAGGCAGTGTAGATTAGAAGCCAGAAACTTTTTTTTTCTTAGTAGCTAAGTCTGATGCATTGGGTTTTTTAAAAATTAATTTTTATTGGCATATTCGATCCCTGGGTTGAGAAGATCCCCTGGAGGAGGGCATGGAAACCCACTCCAGTATTCTTGCCTGGAGAACCCCCATGGACAGAGGAGCCTGGTGGGTTACAGTCCATAGGGTCACAAAGAGTGAGACACAACTGAGCGGCTAAGCACATAATTGCTTTACAATGTTGTGGTGATTTCTACTGTACAGCAAAGTGAATCAGCTCTACCCTTCCTTTTCAGATTTCCTCCCCATTTAGGTCACAGAAGCTATACAGAAGGTTCTCATTAGTTACCTATTTTATACATAGCAGTGTGTATATGTCAGTCCCAACCTCCAATCCGTGCCACCCCCGACTTCCTCACGTGGCGTCCATACGTTTGTTCCCTGCTCGTGGGACTTTGTTTCTGCTCTGCAAATAAGTTCACCTCTACCATCTTTCTAGATTCCTAAATAAGTGATACTATGAGATATTTGCTTTTCTCTTAATGACTTATTTCACTCTGTGTGACAGACTCTGGGTCCCTCCACATCCCTGCAAATGGCACTATTTTGTTGCTCCTTTTTACGGCTGAGTAGTATCCATTGTTGGAGAAGGCAATGGCACCCCACTCCAGTACTCTTGCCTGGAAAATCCCATGGACGGAGGAGCCTGGTAGGCTGCAGTCCATGGGGTCGCTAAGAGTTGGACACGACTGAGCGACTTCACTTTCGCTTTTCACTTTCATGCATTGGAGGAGGAAATGGCAACCCACTCCAGTATTCTTGCCTGGAGAATCCCAGAGACAGAGGAGCCTAGTGGGCTGCCGTCTATGGGGTCGCACAGAGTCAGACACGACTGAAGTGACTTAGCAGCAGCAGGAGCAGCAGTATCCACTGTATGTGTGTATCATGGCGTATGCATCCATTCCTCCCTTGGTGGACATTTAGGTCACTTCCATGTCCTGGCTATTGTAAATAGTGCTGCAGTGAACATTGGGCTCCAGAGCAAGGAAACAAAGGGAAGCGTTGAATGGGCAGAATAGCTTGAGGGGAACCTAACTGCAGTTGTTTTTGAAAACTTCCCTCATCACAGAGGATCAGAGATTATCGTGTGGTTTGGTGATAACATGGAGGCATCCCTCAGACCTGAGGTGACATAGGGTCGGCCAGGACTCCCTCACACACACTGTAGTTGGAACCCCAGTTCTTCCCTCAGGGGATTCCCAACCCTGTCTCCTCTGTCCTCTAGTCCTCAGCTGTCAAATCTGGATCTAGACTGTCTGTTTAAACCTGGGATCTTTGGGCTCCAGAGAGTGGTACGTCAGGAGCTTGTTGAAAAGATCCACAGCTTTCACGAGAGTCTCAGGGGGCCTGGGCTTCACCTCAGCACTTCAGAACCTTTATCCCTGAGGCCCATTTCAGGAAGGAGCTAGACCTGGGGCAAGAGGGACCCCTCCTGTGGCCAGGAGTCAGTAGGGAGCAGGCAGCGGGGTCTCTACCACAGTGTGTGGCTTCATTCATAGTTTTTCTTTTTAATTGAATTAGAGTTGATTTACAATGTTGTGTTAATTTCTGCCATACAACAAAGTGACTCAGTTATACATATATGTATATAGTTCTTTTTTATATTCTTGTATATTATGGTTTATCCCAGGATGTTGAATATCGTTCAAGGGTTCCATTCTCTCCAGAGTTCCCTGTGCTATATAGGAAGACCTTGTTGTCTATCCATTCTGCATGTAATTGCTTGCATTTTACTAACCCCAAGCTCTCGATCCATCTCTCCCCCAGTCCCCTCCCCCCGGCAATCACAAGTCTGCTGTCTGTATCTGTGAGTCTGTTTCTGTTTTGGAGATAGGTTCCTTTGTGTCATAGTTTAGATTCCATATATAAGTGATGTCATAGATGTTTGTCTTTCTTTTCCTGACTTACTTCACTTAGCATGAGAACCTTCAGTCACATCCATATTGCTGCCAATGGCATTATTTCACTCTTTTTTATGGCTCAGTTCATTCTTAGTTTCATCTCTTCCTTCTCTGAGAATTCTGTCCTTTCTAAAATGATGCCTTGAGAAAAATCACCCAGCAGTGCAAACTAGTGCCCCTTTAGTGGGGCAAATGTGTTCCCAGTAAAGAGAGGCGCCAGGCCCGCGGGACCCGTGGTCCTTGTGGCCAGGCCATGGTAGGAGAGGAGGTGGCCTTGAGGGCTGGGCTGAGGGGGTGGCTAGGTCCCCCCACCCTGGGGCAGTGGAGTGGATGGCACCCACCACCCCGGTCACTACCTGGCCCCCGCCCCACAGTGCTGCCAACGTGAAGAAGTGGGAGATGGAGCTGCAGACCCTGAGAGAGAGCAATGCGCGGCTGACCTCAGCGCTGCAGGAGTCAGCAGCCAGCGCGGAACAGTGGAAGCGCCAGTTGTCCCTGTGCCGAGACGAGAACGACCGGCTCCGGAACAAGGTGGGCTCAGCTGAGACCCTAACCCATGGGGAGTGGGGGGCCTGCATGGGACAGGGCAGCCGGGACCTTCCTTCCACTCCTTCCCCGCCCTCCCTCCACCTCCCGCCTGTCTTAGTAAAGGGAGTGTAGCCACACACAGAAGTGACTTAATCCTTCTATTGAACCAAGTCTCATAGATGTGTTGCCAAGGGGAAGAGGAATCAATGAGAGACAGCAGCTTTGTCTCTCAGAGAGCACCTTTCCGTGTGCACTGAGGGTGGGCCTTCCATGGGCAGCCTCCTTTTGGTATTTTCTGTTGGTTCAGTGACCTTCCAGAGGGTTAGGGAAGAAAACAGACTGGGGAAATGGTGAGGCATGATTGCTCAGAAACCCTGCTTCTGTGAAGACCACTATTTCCGAAAATGTGAGTTAGGAAGCGAGGACAGGAAGTGTGAGGTGGGGAGGGGGTGCCCACTGCCCTCATGTGCCCTCCACCCTCCCACCTCAACATCCGAGCATCTTGACCTTTTTTCAGGATTCACCCGTGCCCTTCTCTGTAATCAGTCCCTCACACTCTGATGTTGGGCTGAATTGATGTGGAGGTTTGGGGGCCCCCAGTTGGGGTCCCGGGGTTGCCATGCTATTTTGCTGGTAAGCACTTTCACCCCACAGTTGCTGACCGTGGTCTGCTTTGCAGATTTCAGGGTCCACATCACATTGAGATGGGGACTGGCTCCCCTTACCCCCGTTTGTAACCCCTAACCCCCGTTTGTAACCCCCCACCCTGTTCTGAGCGGATCCCCTGGAGATCGCTTGCCTTCCATGTCTCATTTTGTGCAGATGGCACATGAAACTGCCTCGTGTCCTTTTTTCACAAACTGCTGATGGTGAGGGGCGCAGGCCAAGTGCTGACTCTGCACCTTCCCTCCTGGGCTGGGCCCATCTGCCTGCCAGAGGGATCGATCGCCCTCTTTTTCCAAGCCAAGAGCTGAGTTTTCTCGCTTCACATATGAGTGTAAAAACCAAAGGGCCATGCGGGGACAGGTGGCGCTGTGTGGAGGAAGCGCCTGCTGTGTAACTTGCTCGCTGCGTGGGAAGCCCTGGGAACTGACTTCCAGGGTGGGATGAGGATGTTGGGGGACCTCCAACAGCCCCCAAGACTGGGGGTGCAGATCCTGAGGGTAGCTGCAGTCATCTCTGAGAACTGTCCTCAAGGTGACTACCCAGTGCCCTTCACCTCGAGGACTGTCACCGTCCAGTAGTGGGGACCCCATTGACCTGGTGCTCTTGTATTACTTGGTTCCACTCCTGCCGTCCAGTCTGTACCCACACTCTGGCCCCTGGAAATTGCCCAACATCAGACAGCAGTGCCAAGGTTGTCAGGCCTATACATCCCTTCTGGGGGGTCAAGCTGGGGAAGGAGAGAAAGATGCACTGTGAGGATGTGCCAAGTCAGCCAGCAACTGTCATCTCTCCAGGAAGAGGCCCACAGGCCAGGCCCCTTCTGCGTGCATCAGTGGGGAAAGGTCATCTTGATTTAAAAGTGTTGGAAATGTCATTGAGTCCCAGAGAACTGCTCGATTCTCTACCCTGCTGGCCTCAGCTCTGGAGATGCAACAGAATCATTCAGGGCATGATTAAAATAATGTGAACATCATTCTGGGGAGAAGCAGACAGATTCATGGGATATCTAGCCCCTACTTGTGACAGATCCTTAAAAGCAAACCTAGAACTACTGTCCTGTGGCTGCAAGAGAAAAACCAGAATCCTGGTGCATCCTGAAGCCAGGCTGTGTGACTTCCGTGGCTTCTCTGGTATTAAGTGAGGTGCCCTGTGCCAGTATGAGCAAACAGCCTGGGGCAGTCCCATAGAGTTCATTTGTAGCCATAAGGAAATATTTGTAAGTGGGTTAATTTAGGGTTTATTTTAAAAGAGCTGTGGCAATCTCTTGTTTAATGATTAAACCCCATGGACTGCAGCCAGCCAGGCTTCTCTGTCCATGGAATTCTCCAGGGCAGAATACTAGAGTTGGTAGCCATTCCCTTCTCCGGGGATCTGCCCAACCCAGGGATCAAACCCGGGTCTCCTGCATTGCAGGCAGATTCTTTAACATCTGAGCCACCAGAGAAGCCCAAAGTAAACTGGCACCCCTGCTTTAACATGTGATATTTATTATTAAAGATTGACGAGCTGGAGGAGCAGTGCAGCGAGATCAACAGAGAGAAGGAGAAGAATACCCAGCTGAAGAGAAGGATTGAGGAGCTAGAATCAGAACTCCGAGAAAAGGAGACGGTGAGTGGCAGAGCTCTGAGCCGTGCTGCTCATGTCCCCTGGGCCTTGGCGGGTGATCTCCACCCAGGGACAAGGCAGGTGGCCGTGGGACGTGTGATCAGCCCTGGCAGCTGCCCAGACAGCAGCACAGAGACGGAGCCAGGAGCCACACCAAGGCACAAAGAGCCCAGAGCAAAGGCCTGACCATTACCCCGTGCAGCCTCCTTGTGTTTATTGTATATAGTCAGTCTCTCAGATCCAAAAGGAGTTGGACATCTTCAAACGCTCTTGGAAACTTTCGTAGATGGTCCCTCATCAGAAGTTGAGTTCTGCTGTCATATTAATGCAGCAAGAACCCCCAGTCACACAGTCATTTATCTCCTGGGGGTACAGGACAGCTAAGTACAGCGGCTCCCCTCTGTACAAATGAGTCCCATTCCGAGAGCACGTTCACAAGTCCAGTTTGTTCCTAAGTCCAACACAGTGAGCCTAGGTACCCAACTGACACAATCAGCTATGTAGTACTGTGCTGTAATAGGTTTATCATACTTTTCACACAAATAATACATAAAAAGCAAACCCAAAAAATAAAACATTTTTTAATCTCGCAGTTTAGTACCTTGAAAAGTATAGTAGTATCAGCTACCTCACCACTGCTTTGACACTTGCTTCTGGACCTCCTGAACTTGAAATAAAGATACTATACTGCTGTCCTCTGTACAGTCCTGTGTAGTAAAGGACACAAAAGCTCAGCCACGTGTGGAGGATGCTTGCATGTGCCAGTGTACACCAGGCACATGAACTGATTTATGCAACTGGACATGCGAATGCACGTTCTCATCTTTGTAAGTCTGTAGCTCGAAGGTTCATATGGAGAGGACTCGCTGTCCACAGAGGCTGGAGACTGTGGGCAAGTTACCAGTCCTCTCTCAGCCTCAGTTTCCTACAAAAACAGGAATCATACTCTCTTTTCACGGTGGTATGCAGGCTTCATGCTTTAATTCACGGGACATACTCAGCCTTTAGAATTACCTGATGTGTGTTAGGTATAACATCATCACCATTATTTACACAGACAACACAGGTTCCAAAAGCTGCTTCCATGACTGTACACACAAAGTTGGGGATTTTCAAGAATACATTTTATCTCACTTGCTCTCATATTCTTCTTCAAACTTCTGTCCCCTGTAGGAGTTGATAGACCTCCGAAAACAAAGTGAAATCATACCTCAGCTCATGTCAGAGTGTGAATACGTCTCTGAGAAGTTAGAGGTAAGAGCGGGGAGCACATGCACTTTGACACAGGTGCGAAGGCATCCGTCATGTTACCCATTTCTCCGAGGCCTCTCCCATTCTCACCTCACTTGGTGAAGCAGAGTGACTTTGGATTCCTAAACATCCTTACTACTTGCTGGATGCCTGCTCTGCCCCCAGAGGAAGATTCAGGGGTGTCTGCCTTTTTGTTTTTCCGCTTACACAAAGGTGTCATGTGTAACTGTAGTGCAGGAGGCTGTTTCCTGCCGGCAGAAGTCCCTGCAGACCCACAGAAGGGCCAGGAAGGAGCAGGGGACAGAGGGAGGGCTAGGGAGAGCCTCAGACCAGGGACTGTTCCACTGCCCCAGCCCGTGACCTTGGGTATGACCTTGGGCAGGCATGCCCCTTCCTGGCCTCAGATTTCTGATCCACAGAAGGAGTGTTTTCAGGTCCTCCCTCACCTCCGAAGGTCTTCTCACTTGTAGAGCACTTTGTTCAGGTACACAGCCTCAGTGTTAGTAACTGGTTCCTGTAACACATTTTTAGAAGGCCTCATTTTATCCCCACAAGATGAAAGCTCTTGTTTGCTGTGAAGAATGATCACGAAAGGACTCACAGCAGTCCCACCGTTGGGAGCTTGCCTGTCTCCATAGCAACACCGCAGGACAGACGGCGCGCAGACCCACCGTCCCTGCGTCTGGCACGGCCAGTGCTCCCTCTCCGATGGCCAGCGGCTGGCCTGGGGCCAAGGAGGCCTTGCCTTCTCAGGGGAGACAAGTCACTCTCCCATTCATGCTGTTTCTCCCCCAGAATGGAACCCAGAGGGGGCCCTGCCGACAACCCTTGGCCTGGGGCTGAAAACCCCTTGGGCTGGGATGTCAGATTTCCTCTGCCAGGCACTTTATGAAAGCATCGCTTGGCACCAGGCTGCTTTGGGCAGAACTCTGAGTTCTGCATTCTCTGTGGGCATCGTTTTAAGATGAGATCTCTGCTGGCAAACAGCAGGAAGGAGGGGCACACACCTGATTTCCTGGGGTGGGGGTCACTTGACATCCCAAGAGGCAGGCCCACCGGGACTGGCTGACTGCCTATCACAGGTCTCTGTGGGCTCCTGCTTTGTTCCCAAACCCTTCTTTCTCTCTTTTTGAAAAAAAGAAAACGTATTTGTTTGTGGCTGCGCTGGGTCTTCATTATCGCGCTGAGGCTTTCTCTAGTTGTCATGAGCAGGGGCTACGCTCTGTTGTGGTGCGTGGGCTCCTCACTGCAGTGGCTGCTCTTGTTGCCGAGCATGGGGCCTTCTCTAGGTGCGGCTCCCCAGCTCGAGAGCAAAGCCTCAGTAGTTGTGGTGCATGGGCTCAGTTGCTCTGAGGCCTGTGGAATCTTCCCAGACCTAGGATCGAACCCGCGCCCCCTGCATTGGCAGGCGGACCCCCCTCCACTGTAACAGCAGTCCGCTCTCTCTCCTTCCGCTGCAGGCGGCAGAGAGAGACAATCAGAACCTGGAGGACAAAGTACGGTCTCTGAAGACGGACATCGAGGAGAGCAAGTACCGACAGCGCCACCTGAAGGTGGAGCTGAAGAGCTTCTTGGAGGTGCTGGACGGCAAGATTGACGATCTCCACGACTTCCGCCGGGGCCTCTCCAAGCTGGGTGCCGACAACTAGGTCCCGCGTGAGTCCCCAGGGTGTGTGTAACCCGCAGTAGTGCTAGGACGTCCTCTCGTTCGCGTAGCTTCTGTCAGTGCAGGCGCGGTCTGTCGTGTTTCCAAACCTGGGGTGCCGTCCACCCTCTCCTCTCCAGAATAGAAATCCCCCCTCGCTGCTTCTCTGGCCTCGCGAGGTCGTGGATGACTGGACGATTCTGACTCAGGAATCCAGAACTAGGCCTACCTTAAACGTTTACGCAGTCAGGGCAAGGACGTTTATATCTTCCTTAAGGGCTGTTGCAACCATATGAACTGGAAAAAAATATAATATTTTCTAATCCAAATAGGAATAACCTTTCCACCTCCTTTTTTTGTTTGTTTGTTTGAGTAGGGTTCAGAGTATTCGAATGTCCACCAGGCTCCAGTGCATGGGGTGTGGTCACAGTAACTTCCCTCTCAGCATATATATATAGAGATGCTTTCAAACAATGACTTAGTAGATAACTTGTCCTGAGAGGAGACAAGTATCTCCTGGGGGTGTTTGCTGGCTGGGGAATCACCTACATCCACTCAGCCCACTTCTACCGGCCCTCCAGTTTATAAGGTTGCGACAACGTTCCTTTTCTTGGTTTTAATTTCTGAACAGGTTACTGCGCTGTGGGGACAGCACGCAGTGAGGGTGCCTAGCACAAAGTAGGTGCTTAATAAATATTTGTTCAATTAAACGTATACAAAGAATTTAGTGTTTTAATCAATGCCCGCCCCCCTCCTGTCAAAGCCCCTGTTGGAAAGTCCCCCGTCCTGGTGCACTGGATCATTCTTTATCAGGCATGAGTATGACTTTGTGAGCAGACTCATGGATTGGCTCAAGTGGCCCTGGGCCGGGGAAAGTGGTGGTGGAAGCAGCAGGAAATGGTCTGAGCCTCCCCCAACCCCGGGAGCCCATCCTGGTTTTCTGTCCCGGGGTAGGGGTGGGGGAAACCTCTGACACAGCAATCACTCTTCCTCTCCAAGCGTGAGGTCTGGGGCTTCCAGAACTGCCGACTGTCCCTGGTAGAGGGGCTGCCCGGGGCTTGGGATTTAGGGTAGGATCCTCTGTTGGGTTTAGATAATTGAAAAAGAAATCACACAGGATCACACAGGCGCACAAGGGAGAGTGGGCTCTAAGTGACCAAGCCTCGGCCTTAGAGGAGTTCTGCTGAGGTCTGCTTCCTGCGTCCCTTGGTTCCTGGGAAGGAAGGGACCAGAGCCGTAAGCCTCTCCTCTCTCACTGAGTTTCTTAGTAGAGCAAGTAAGTGGGCATCTCATTTGCCCTGTACATGATACAGTTGTCTGAATTTCCCTGGCTGTAGCCATTTCTAAATGCCTTTGACAGAGGGAGAGGCTTTGGTGCCCCCGTACTTGCCTTGAGAACCGCTGTGAGAACTCTCTAAAAAGGTTTTCTCCCTGCTGAATGTAGATAAGCAATAAAATAGTCCGAGGAGGTGGGCAGGAGACACACGGATGTGACTGTCCATGTCCTGCTGTTCTCCTTCCTGTCGCTGAGACATCTCCCAGAGCGAGGAGGTCTGGTTTGGGATGGGGAAAGATGGGAGGCTGGTGGTCTGGAGCGCTGGGGCATGCCAGGGAGACCTGCAAGCAGAGTGGGCGGCTTTGGTGAGGTCCACTCGGCTGGAGGCAGCCCTCCTGATGGGCGGTGGGGCTGCTGGCCCCGCCCCCTCCCTGGCGCTCTGGACAGCTCTTGGGGCAGTGGTGACCTGGAGAGCTAGACTGGCCCTGGGTCAGCCCCATGGCCCGGCATCGGGCTAAAGGGCGCTCTTCTCAGGTCAGGCGAGTCCACCTGTCAGATGGTGGGGCGAGTTTGCTGTCCAGGAGCAGCGGACACCAGGATTCCGAAACCTCAGCTTGGGTCATCTGACACCCACCACCCCTGCCTGTGAGGCGGTTTATTCATCCAGAAGGAGCTGTCCTGAATACACCCAGGGGACGTATTCATTAGAGGACAGAATTGTCAGAACCACCGGCACGTTCTGGAGCAGCAGGGCCGTGAGCATGGTGGGCTGTTTCTATCCCTGTGTGGCTGAGACCCCTGACCCCTGTTTGCCGACAGCTGAAGAGTTGAGTGAGCGCTGGCAGGTCTAGGTGAGGAGTTGTGAGCCTCCATGGGGCAGGCCCAGCTGGCTCTACACCATGCAGCCCAGAAGGGGCGCCCCTCACGGGGAAGCTGACTTGGGCTCAGCAGGGACAGAAACCGTGGACTCTCAGCGCCTTCTCCTTTTCTCTAAAAATCTTAACAGTTCTTCATTTACTTTCTTTTAAAGAAAAAAACAGGCCCAGGACAACCTCGGCAGTCTGTCGAGAGTCTGGCCCTATCCGACAGCCTCTGGATGTCGTGATAACGACCCACTGAATTTGTCTCAGTTCCCCCGTGATCTTGTGTATTAGAAAGTCCAGCTCCCCTCTCGGCACTCACATGCTTCAGTTGTCTCGATCTTAAGCCAAACGCAGGCAGGGCGTAAACCCCACCCCCACCCCCACAGGCACCTTGGCCATGTTATGCTGCTGGAGGGTTTAGAGCCAGGGCCACATCTTTGTTCTGAGTGGTGTCTCCTGATTTGACATTTCCAAGACTGGCTGCCTAAATCCTGATGCGCTTTCTTTTCTTCTTTCTGTATCTGTAAAATCCAGAACTAAAACAAGCAAAGTAAAATTTGGAAGCCTTCAGCCATAATGATCCTTAAAAATAATTTTCGTTCCAAGTAAAGACCCACTGGATGTGTGGTCCAGTGGAGAGTGGGGAGAGGAGGGGAAATCTTCTAGTGCCCAGGGAACAGAAAACCACCCGAGTGAGAGACCGGGACAGCGTGGCCATGCCTGAAAGGAGTGTTTACCCGAGACTTGGAACTTGGGTGCTCCCTCTGTTCCACACTCCCTTGCAGGCTGTTACTCTGGATCATGGTTGGGTTAGAGTTAGGGCACAGATCTTTCCCCGTTTTGCAGAGGAAGCAGACAAGCTACTCCCCGAGGGTCAACCAGCTAGTGAGTGAGCAACGGCTTGGGTGGCATCCAGGTCTCCTGGAGACCCTGGTCCTGTGTCTTCCTACACGTGTCCACAGCAAGTGACGACTTACAGATGAGCAAATCAGAATTACATTTGTGTTCATTACAGCAGTGAGTTCCTTTTTGAATGATTCTGGCTTTGCAGGGATCTTTTTAAGAGATCATTGTTTGAAATGATGTGGGTGCTCTGAGAGGCCAGAGTGATGAGATGAAAATGCTTTGAGTCTTTCATCAATGGCTTTCATGGAGATGGAGGTGTTTGTTCAAAACAAGCAGAAGGCCCCAAGGAGGCAGAGCAGTAAACAGAATGCTGATGCGGGGAGGGGAGCGGTTGCGGGGGGTTGCCCATCACTGCCCACCCCCTTCCCAGACTGGAGCTAGCACCAGGTTGAGAGCAGGTGGGCCAGTGATTAGAACAGGTTGAGTGGGACCTGACCAGCCCCCGGGGGGACTGTCCACTGTCTGACCTGTTGGTCTCCATCCTGCAGGCTCCTTGTGGACATCTCTAGGCTTGGCAGCCCATGGGCACAGCCTAGAGGGTGGTTGGCTGATGCCTGACCACTGCGTCTGACATAAAACATTGAGCAAAGCGGGGGGGGAGATATAGTTAATGTGCTGCCCAGAGGCGTCACTATTGCCCATTGTGAAAAGACTCCTTTTCTGTAGGAAAGACTGCTTTTCCATAGAAATCAGGGGCCACCCTAGGTGAAAGCCAGAGCCAACCACAGACTGTGCCAGGGACCTTGTTGTGGGACATCTGGTGTGGCCAGGTGCACCTTTAGAAGGCAGGCAGGCAGGCAGCCAGATGGGACTTAGCAGAGGCACTCGATGGAGGCTGCCCTCTAAGTCTTGATCATTTATCCTTCTAAAAGCTATGATGATTCTTTTATTCACTTGAAACGTCACTGGGTGTTGAAGCACTGACAGTGTAAACTAGAAGCCTGCAAATCAACGTCCGTATAGATTTTTAAATGATGTGCATGGTTGAAAAGGACCCTGATTTCTGATTGCATGGTTCTCCCCAAAAGAAATATATATTCTGGGGATGGTGAGTGTGACAGACAGCATGGAGAGGGGGATCCTGTATAGAAACATGTGTTGTGTTACGTCTCTTTTGCATACATCTATCTCAAGAATATGGGTTTCCCAGTTCCCTTTTAAACACCAGCCAGGAAGAAGGTGATTATGGTAAGAATCTGGCAGCTGAGTGAAATGGTCTAGTGAACTTTGGAGTGTGTCTGGAGGGAGAGGGTGGTGG
>SJYV01043502.1:375512-388092 GCA_006410875.1 Neotragus pygmaeus | reverse complement strand
GACGGTGGGGGGGTGAATGTGTTGGGAGAGAAAGCAGCAGGGAGATGAGGGAGAAACAAGGAAGGGTTCTCAATTACAAAAGATATGTGTAGCTAAGAGGAGCCTTCAGTAATCCTGGTGGTGACGTTATATGTTCTGATATCCATCTTTGAGAAGAAGAGCTTGTGGGTCTTTTGATTTGAGTGGAATTGTACAGTGCCCTACTCTCTTTGACGAACGCATAGCCTTGTGAAGAGGGCCGCCTACCCCCCACCCCCAGGCCACACTGATCCCTGATGCACCTGGCAGGAGCCCAGAGAAACCACGGTGGAGTCCAGACTGGGATGCTTGACAGGTCTGATGATACCCAGCTATGGGGAGTGTGTTACTGTTCTTACCACTTTTAAAGTGCTGACTTTAAATAAACTGCTATAGCAGTGTCTTATGGTGTGACAGACAATTAGGCATTTCTTGCATCACATATAAGAATTTAATGATAAGTGTGAGGTAGTTAAGTGGACTCTCCCAAGAATACTGGGGTTTTTTTCATGCCTTTTTGGTACATAAATAATATATCCCCCCCTTTTTTTTTAAAGAAGAAACTACAATGAGTGAAAAGAAAAAAATCACCTGTTGTTATACCATCTGATTATAACCACTGTTAACACTTTGGCATATATCTTTTCAGACATTTTTTTATGCATCTATATAAGTTTTATTACTTTTTTCATGAGATGCAACTATGTTATACATATTATACTTTTTTAACTTGCTTTTTTCCTTTTAACACTATATTGTGACTATATTTCTATGTTAGTAAATGTGTAACAGCATCATGTTTAACATCTGTGTAAGTTGTACTTTCGGTACTTGGGTTGTTCCCAATTTTATATGGTTGTGCTCAAGGATCAGAGAAGGCAATGACACCCCACTCCAGTGCTCGTGCCTGGAAAATCCCATGGACAGCCTACAGTCCATGGGATCTCTAAGAGTCGGACACGACTGAGCAACTTCACTTTCACTTTTCACTTTCATGCTTTGGAGAAGGAAATGGCAACCCACTCCAGTGTTCCTGCCTGGAGAACCCCAGGGAAGGGGGAGCCTGGTGGGCTGCCATCTATGGGGTCTCACAGAGTCGGACACGACTGAAGCGACTTAGCAGCAGCTCAAGGATATGATGAAATCCTTTCTTCTAACATCTTCATGAACTTCTCAGAATATTTACATAGGATAACCTTCTAAAATTGTACTTGCTGGCTCAAAGTATGAAGGGTGGTACAAGCACGCCCTGTCTTCTCCCCCACTCCTGGGCATACAGGAGACACCACTTCCCAGCCCCTAGAGTCATTCAGGTCTTGTTCCTAATTATGGCCAATGAAGTATGAGCAGCAGTGACATGTGACACATCCAGGCTGAGACTCTGAGATGCCCCTGGGCAGGTCTGCAGACTCCTGTTGCCTTGGTGACATCCCAGGGCTGGAGCCTCTGTCAGCCTGGGTCCCTGAGTGACTGCATGGATAGGTCCCCTTCTCCCACTATGACACAGCCCCACCTGCATGAACCTGCAGTGTGAATAAAGAGTAAATGTTAAGTCTTAACATTACTGGCACGTCAGGGTTATTTTGTTACTGTAGCACACATAGTGTATCCTGACTAAGAATACAATATGCACGTGTTGGGGACTGTTAATGTGGGGCTTCCCTGGTGGCTCAACTGGTAAATATCTCGCCTCAAATTGCCTTTCAGAAAGATGATACCAAATTATACTCCCACCACCAGTGTATGAGAATGTCTGACTCCCTCTTTTGCACTGGTGTTACTGTGGGGACAACAGGGCTAGTTTTTATATGCATTTTTAAAATTGAAAGTGTGACCCACCCTAGCTGAAATATTTATTAGATTACATTCTTTTCTTGTTTACTTGTTCATCTTCTCTGGCCAATTTTCTCACAAGGTGTTTAACTGTCTCATTGATTTCTAAGAAGTTGTTTCCCCAGCTGCCCTCACTGCCCCGTGATTAGCTGACTCCTTAATTTCTAAGAAGTTGTTTTTCCCCTAAAAATATATATTTTTAAGTTCCATGTATGACTTGGACTAAAAAAATTTTTATTTTTAGTCAACTTTATCTTTTCCTTCATGACTGCTGCCTTTGCTGGCCTGCTTTTAAACATCTTTGCATTTCTGATTTCAAGTTTGTTATGAATTTTCACAGTCTTTTATTTGTGTACTTGTATCGTTTTGTTTAAGCAATTAAATCTGTGATCCATTTGGAATTTATTTTCCAAATTCTAATAAATTTGAAATTTATTTTCCAAGTTACCCCAGCATCACTTATGGGGAAACCTTTCCTTTCTCTACTGATACAAGATCCCATTTTTCACTGTGTACACAATCCTTATATATCATAAACATCCTTCTGAATTTGCTGTTGTGGTCCATTGTGTACATTTTGGTACTGGTACCACATAGTTTGATCATCTCACATTTAAATGTCCCTGTTTAAATAAATGTCTTCGAAAATGTCCTAGTACTTTTGTATGTTAATATTTCCGAAAGAGCATCAGGTTCATTTTGTAATGTTTATAGAAGAACCGAAAATTAAATTGTGTAAAATGTATAGGTTCCTACAGAGAGAATTGGGCTTCCTTGGGGGCTCAGACGGTAAAGAATCCGCCCACATTGTGGGAGACCTGGGTTCAATCCCTGGGTTGGGAAGATCCCCAGGGGAGGGCATGGCAACTCACTCCAGTATTCTTGCCTGGAGAATCTCCATGGACAGCCCTGGTGGGTTGTAGTCTATGGAGTTGCAAAGAGTCAGACACAACTGAGCGACTTAGCACAACACATAGCGAGAATTAACATCTTCATAAATAACCTTTCATTTCAGTAAATTTATTAAGTGCTGTGTTCCTCTGTGTGTTTGTTCTGGTATAGGTCATTTTTTTGTAGCTGTGGTTACTATGGTCAATGAGCACGTTGTCCATTATATTTCCAGCTTCTTATTGTTCACATAAAGGTACACCACTGATTAAATCAATTAAATCCATTGATTTTTTATGTTTAAAATATTACATAAAAGCTATGTAAATGTAAAGATTATGAAAAAACATAATATGGAAATTGAAAGTTCCCCATAATTAAAAATCCCTCTGCCCCCAAGATAAACAGCAGCTGCTGCTGCTGCTGCTGCTAAGTCGCTTCAGTCGTGTCCGACTCTGTGCGACCCCATAGATGGCAGCCCACCAGGCTCCCCCGCCCCTGGGGTTCTCCAGGCAAGAACACTGGAGTGGGTTGCCATTTCCTTCTCCAATGCATGAAAGTGAAAAGTGAAAGTGAAGTCACTCAGTCCTGTCCAACTCTTCGCGACCCCATGGACTGCAGCCTACCAGGCTCCTCTGTCCATGGGATTTTCCAGACAAGAGTACTGGAGTTGGGTGCCATTGCCTTCTCCACAACACGGATCCCTGGTCCTCAAATCTTTTTTTCCTAAAATACACTTTATCATTTGGACCATATGATAGACCCTTCTGCTACTTGCATTTTTCCCTTGGCAATAGATCTTGGACATTTTCCTGTCTGTGCATATCAATCTACCTCATTTTTCTTAACTCTTCATAGAGAGTTCTGTGGTTGTTTATTTGTTTATCTAACAAGATAATTGGTTATTTATTTTGTAGCTAGTCAGTTACCGAATTTCCTCTTAATTGCTTTGTTGTTGTTAATTCTCTTGCCTTTTTCACATAGATAATAGTTCTGAGTAGTGATGGTAACTTTACCTCCATATTTTAAAATAATCTTATTTCACTACCTTATCACATTGACCAGCACTTTTAGAATAATGGTAAATAACACCTATATAAATTGTGCCGATATTGTACATTCTTCTTTATATATATTTTTTACTTGGTGAGAATATCTCCAGTGTTTCTTCAGAAGTACAGATTTGACTCTTAGTATGAGATATTCTTAACATTTAAATTTATATAGTGTTAGGCCCTTCTCTTTCTAAGTCTGCTGAAAGTTTTATCCATAATGGATGTTGACATTTTATTAAATGCCTTTTGTTTCCCACATCTTTCAAAATGATCAAATGATTTTTCTTTATCATGACTTAATATGAATGGTTTTAATAGATTTGCTAATGTCAGACTGTCTCTGCATTTCTAGAAAAATCTAATGTTGTCATCGTATACTATTCTTTGATGTACATCTCCTTTCAGTGTTAACAGTGGTTATTTATGATGGATTGGTTTATGGTAGACTTTTATGTTCTTATCTATCTTTTCTGATTTTTCTACATGGCTCTGCTATGACTTGTATAATAAAAATAGCTTTAAAATAAGGAAAATGTTCTGGATTTGGTTTCCTCTTGTTTTAATATTTGTTTTTCAAATGTTAAAGTGGATACTTGTATAAATTTTTTTTTCCTGCTTTCTTTGTCAGGTATTGATGTTGGTAAAGGACTTGGGAAGCTCTATCTCTTTTTTCTATGCCCTGGAACAGTTTAAATAATATTGAGAAATTTTTGCTCCTTTAAGTCTTTATAGCATATATAAATCTGTCCAAGTCTAGTGCCTTTTTAGGAAACAATTCTTTGACAATTTATTCAATGTTCCACACTCATTAGTCTCTTTAAACTTTCTTCATATTCTGTAAGTTTTTGGCAACTTTAACTTCCTAAATAATCATTCTGTTCAGACTTTCAGATTTGCTGGGCTGACACTATTGTATTTTCTTTTCTTGTTCATAATGTTCTATGCCTGTGCTTTTTATTTTAGGGCTTAAATCTTAATTTACTGTTTTACCATTTTATGATGTTTTGGTTACTTTTTGTTTTTATTCATTTATTCCTGTATCTTATGATTTTTTTTACCTTCTCAAGTTGAATGCCATTTTAACTTTTTCCTGTTTAATAGTAGATATACTTACTAGCATTCATAAGGCTATATGACTTTTCCTCTGAATATTTCTTTATCTGCAACCCTTACATTTTTAGGTATGGTGTTCTAAGTTCTAATAATTTGTAATTTCAGATTTGACTTTATATTTTACTTAAGAGTTATTTGAAGTTATACTTTTAAATTTCCAGATAGTTTGATACTCTTTGTTGTTGTTTTTAACACTTGTTATAAATTTCTTTTACTGCCTTGTTGTCAAAGAGGGTGTGGCCTGTACAATTTCTGCATTCAGGAATTTATTGATGTTTTCTTGGGACCTAATAAATTGTTTATTTTAATAAATATTCCCAGGAAACTGGAAAGGAAGGTATATTCTCAGAAGGGAACAAAATTCAATCTATATGTGTTGATTTGACCATATTAATTACAATGTTATGGACTTTTAATTTTTGCTGACCTGATTCATTAAAGACTAAGGAAAATATGTTAGTCTCCCACTACTGTTGTATTTCTCTTTATCTTGTGTTTCTAACAGTTTTTGCTTCATGTGTTTCGGTACAATGTTATTTGACATCTTTTTATACTTAAAGGAAAAATGTATTTTCCTTCAAAGACTTGTATACTTTTGTGGATTTTACCTGATTTTGTTGTAACAGAGTTGTTTATGTAGAAATACATAGTTCAGTAAAATGTTTGTGTCTGTTTTTAAGCCAACAAAAATCTTTGAGAAGCCCTCTGTGTCTTAAGATACTTTGGAAATTCTGGCTCTTCCCAAGGGTAGGTGGATGTTCTCCAGGGTGACTTCCTGTGCCCAAACAAGGAAGACAGTGTGCGTTGAGGCATTTAAGCCTTTGCAACAGAATGAGGGTTTAGGGGAGTTGCAATCAATTCCAGCTCCTGCAGAGATCACCTGCCATCCAGCTGGTTATCTTCTACCTTCATGAAGTCAATACCGAAGCTTTCCTTTTTTTTTTTTCTTTTTTTTTTTTTTACAATATTTTTGATGTGGACCATTTTTCAAGTCTTTATTGATTTCATTACAACATTGCTTCTGTTTTATATCTTGGTTTTTTGGCCACGAGGCATGTGGGATCTTAGTTCAACCCAGGATCGAACTCACACCTCTTGCATTGGAAGGTGAGGTTTTAACCACTGGACCACCAGGGAAGTCCCCCAAGGCTTTTCTTAACCCAAGAGGCAGTTTTCTGTTGCAGGACTGTCCTTCTGAGCAGAAGGCAGCAGAGAGTGTTATGCTTGTGTTCCTGGCTATTGCAGGAAAAGCTAATCTCAGAGACTCATTCTACTGGGAAAGATTTTTCCAGAGCTGTTCAAGTAGATTATTCACATGGCAGAGTCTGTGCCCGGCAGAGAACCAACTTTTCCCAAATACGTGGAGGAGGTGTGAATCTCAGTTCACAGCTCAGGAGTAAAAGAAATACCATCTTCTCTAACATCCCTTCATTCAAGAAAATTTCTGTTTGAGGCCTCGATCTACCACCCTCATGCAATTTGATCTCAGTCACTCCTGGGACCCCCTTTTCTCCAGAGGTGAGTTTTCAGAGGCTGCGGGCTTACGTAGTCCCAGGATGGTAGTGGGGAGCGTATGTCTGCTGAGATGATGTCCCCTGTTCCCGCCCCTGCCCTCTCACTCCACCACCTCTGTTTCACAATTCACCAGCTTTCCCTGTCCTGCAGAAATCCCCATGAGGCTGTCCTGGGCTCTGACCCCAGATCCTCTACGCACTATCCCCTGTTTGACAACAAAGGTTGAGTGGATGGTGATTTGACTTTCGTGTGTGCGTGCTAAGTTGCTTCAGTAGTGTCCGCCAGGCTTCTGTCCATAGCGTTCTCCAGGCAAGAATAATGGAGTGGGGTACCATGCCCTCCTCCAGGGGATCTTCCTGACCCAAGGACTGAACCCATGTCTCCTGTAGCTCTTGCATTGCAGGCGAATTCTTTACCGCTGAGGCACCCGGGAAGCCCTGATTTAACTTGGAAGACTGCTAGCTGGATCAGCCGATGTGTGTTTGCAAGAGTGAGCACACTACTGAGTGGAAGTGATTCTGTGGCCACTCATGTCCACTTGCTTTCCAGACCCTCCCAGCTCACTCGTGAGTGGCCTCAAGTGCTACGTGAACCACCTCCCAGAGGGGCCTCCTTACACCAGTCACACCCTGTTTGGGGCACAAAACACCAAACGCCCCTTCTCTGGGACATTTGGGAAAATTGACCTCAATTTTGCAATAATCTTCCCATGAATGAAGTTTTCCTTTCCAATTATTTTTTATAATTTATTTAATTCACTTATGGCTACACTGGGTCTTTGTTGCTGTGCTCAGGCTTTCTCTGGTTGCAGCAACTGGGGGCTACTCTCTAGTTGCAGGCCCAGGCTTCTCACTGAGCTGGCTTCTCTCGTTGTGGCTCCCGGGCTCTGGGCGCGTGAGCATCAGTAGTTGTGGCACATGGGCTTAGTTGCCCTGTGACTGTGGGATCTTCTTTTAATTTCAGCATGCGAACCCTTAGTTGTGGCAGGTGGGATCTTACTTAGTTCCTTGACCTGGGATCGAACCCTCGTACCCTGCATTGAAAGGTGGATCCTTAACCACTGGACCACCTGGGAAGTCCTCATATGAGTTCTTAAAAGCAGAGCACCTTTCCTGGCTGTGGTCAGAAAGAGATGGTAATGAAAGAAGAATCAGAAAGATGCCGTGTTGCTGGCTTTAAAGATCAATGAAGGGGCCACAAATTGAGAACTGTAGGCCACCTCCAGAAACTGAAAGAGCTTCTAGCTTCTCCCTTAAAGCTTCAAAAAAGGAATTCAGCCTTGCTGACACCAGGATACTAACCGAAGGAGACCCACACTGGACTTCAGACCCATGGAATGGTAAGATAATAAATCTATGCTGTTTTCAGGCCATATATTTTCTGTAGTTAATTCTGGCAGTGATAGATATACTGATAGATATAATAATATTATTATTATAAATAGATAAACCAATATACTTTTCCCATGAGTTTATGTATCTGAGAGTTGAGAAAGTCTGCTATGTCAATTCAGTCAACTATATAGCTTCACATGATGGGTGGTCATTAATCAAAACCTCTTGATTCTGGCTCCTGCTACTACTACCTGCTTGATGCCCAGTTCAAATGCAGGAGAGGGAATGAAAGAACACATGAATAAGTCACTCTGATTGGCCCAGCTCATGGTCCTTCACTCTGGGACCATCCACAGGATGCTTCCAGTTAGGGATTGGCTGTCCTAGAATCAGGACAGCCAGAAGGCCCATCGTGGGATATAAAACCTGGCCAGAGCAGCTGCCCTTGTGGCTGGGGCTATGGACGGGGGAGGCATTGTGACTGGCATCCTGGACAGGGTGCAGTGGTCCTTCAGGGGCCAGGGAAGACTTCAGAGAGGAGGATGCTGTGGAGTTGAGACTGAAAGGTGGGTGTGGATTTTCCAGGACCGAGTGGCAGAGGCCGGGTACATCCCAGGCACTAAGGCTCAAGAGAGCAGAGCTGTGTGGGAGCTGGTGGCAACCTGCTTGGTGTTGCTGGAGTGAAATGTGTGGTGGGGGAAGGGGCGGTGGGGGGCCACAGCCAGGTCCTGAGGGCTTGGCACGCTGCACCAAGGAGCAGCCTTTACCCGTGTGGGTAGGAGAGCGGAGAAGGACATCACAGGGAGTGGTGGAGACTGACTGATAGCACTCTGGAGGGTGCACTAGGGAGGTTTGAAGCCAGACAGTAGGAGACAATACTTGTCCCCCACTGTGACCCTGGATCCTCTGAGGCCAGTGTGTGTTCAGTTGCCAAGTCATGTCTTGACTTTGCAACCCCATGGACTGTGGCATGCAAGGCCTCCCTGTCCCTCACCATCTTCTGGAGTTTGCCCAAGTTCACGTCCATTGAATTGGTGATGCCATCCAGCCATCTCATCCTCTGCCACCCCCTTCTCCTCGTGCCCTCAATCTTTCCCAGCATCAGGGTATTGCCAATGAGTTGTCTCTTTGCATCAGGTGGCCAAAGTATTGGAGCTTCGGCTTCAGCATCACTCCTTTCAGTAAGTGTTCAGAGTTGAGTCTGGACTTAATTCCCAGCTTGGCTGGAAGAAGCGAGGAAAAGAGAAATGAGGAAGAGAAGGTTCCAGAGAAGTTTTGATGCACTAAAGATGGTTGGATGAGGAATTTTCTTTGGAGAACTCTCTGAAAAGGATTTTTTTTTTTTAAGTTTCTCATTTTTGGCAGCCCTTAGAAAGCAAATTCTGAGAATTATCCAAGTCTGAATAAGCTCACTCGTGTCTCAAAATACTGAAATTACAATAATTAAAAATACTGAATTGCAAAATAAGCACAAGCAAAGTCCAAGAGAGCTCTGATTTGGCCATTTTTAAAAATACCAGATTCTTTCTAGAGAAGAGTTTTGTGCTGAGGTTGGGCTGTCTCTGGTGGTGAAGGCGGCCAGGGACACAGCCACTGGGCCAACTTCTGGGGTTTACAACAGAAGCCCAGCAAGTAGCCAGCAAGATGCTACCTACACAGGAGTGTGACTCCATCCAACACACTCCTAAACCCTGCTGGGAACCTACAGAAGAAAAGGGATGACATGTATAGAGATGACATGTATAGAGATGACACCTGTGCCATGTCCGGGGACCAGAGCCTAGGCCCAGGGAGAGGAGTGAAGCACTTTGATGCCCGGGAGCTGGATCTGGGTCTGCATCACTCACGGTCAGGGAAGGTAGGACCCCTGGCAGTGGCTGCACACGGAGGTCCAGGCTGCAGCTGCTGAAGAAATACCCAAGCCTCTCCCAGCTGTGCCGCCTGAGGCCTGGCAGAATCAGCGAAGAAGCTCTAAGTAGGAACGGTTTGAGTCTGTAAGAACTTCTCTGTGGAAAGCAAGGAGGGTCAATTCATCTTGTTCTGAGGAAACCCAGGGTTGCCATGGCGAGAGTGAAGCAATGAAGTTAGTGAAGATGCTCTGGACAAGTTAAGAAATGAGTGGACTGCCTTGTATTGGTCTCTTCCCCTTTCCTATTTTTATTTGACTTCCCTGGGTCTTAGTTACAGCATGCAAACTCTTAGTTGTGGCATGTGGGATCTAGTTCCCTGACCAGGGATAGAATCCCGGGTCACCTGCATTGGGAGCAGCGAGTCTTAGCCACTAGACCATCAGGGAAGTCCCACTCCTTTCCCAATTTTAACACAAAGCAAGAAGGAGAAAAGATTCCAGCATGAGTGCCCGAGGAGAATGACACTATTCCCCACCCTTAGTATTTGCTTAAAAAAACATTCAATGTTTTTAATAAGATTTCAGCTAAACCCAGCCAAAGCAGGAACAGCTGTGTTAAGATATTCGGTTTCTTCATGAGTGACACAGAGGCATTATAAATAGTTCTTTATTATGAGTTTATATTGTGCTTGATACATGAAATACATTTCATTTAAAATATTTAAAATAAGTCTTGCTTATAAGCAATTTACTCTGATTATTGTTAAAATAATGTCCACATTCAAACCTTTCAATCCCAGCAAACCACTGCACACGCTTGGTCAGCAGTGCTTTCTACAGTAGCAGCGTAAACTTTTTTCAGAATGAGGGAATGATTCTAGGTTATCCATGGTGAACAGTGATTACTGTTTCTCATGCCACCAGTGCTCACCATGGGTTCTCAGATATGCAAGAGGCACCACGTGTCTCCTTCCTTCCCTGACTTGAAGAGCCGCAGCGTTAAATAAAGCTGCAGTATCACACACCATGCCCTAGCTGATCTTCCGGGGTGTTGTGCAGCCTGTCTACCAGAACCCCATCACATGCTGTATCAGAACAGGCCTTGGGCCCTTGCAGAGGAGCCTAATGATCCCACTCGCGGGGGCCCTGCTCATCGCCTTCCTCCTCCTCTTCCTCCGAGTCAGCAGACACCCTCTTGATTCTCTGCAGCGCTGCCTTGATGCTCTCCTCCAGGTCACTGGTGGGTTTACTGACGGGGCTCGGGCCAGGGGCAGGGTGGACCTTCTTCAGTTTGACCCCCTGCCTTATGGCAGCCAGAATGTGCTCGTTGACTGAGGCTCGGGGAAGGGGCAAAGCGGGCGCCTGCACCTTTTGGGGAGGGGCCCTGCCATGCCTTAGGGAGGCCAACACTTCATCCATCGACCCTGAAATTGAGTAAACAGAGCAAGGAGTCAAGGAATCATACTCTTTCTCCCCAAAGTGCCAAGACAATTTTGTACTTGTTAAAGGTGTCAAGTCACCCATCAGTTAAGCCATTATTTAAACAAATGGTCATCATCCCATTAGAGAAATGTTCTGAGAATCTGCTAGGATATCGGCTAACTACTAGTATCGGCTCCCTGTTTGAATCCAGGATAGTCTCATCACTAATATTTTACTTTAACCACTGATTTTCCACTACTTCTTCAAATCCATAGCAACTCCCAGGCATAGTTGAAAGTCACCATACCTCCTGGTTAGCACGGCTGTTTCTGAAGACACAAGTGTTATCACCTTTTCAGGTGACTCTGAAGATAGTTATGAACAGCTGGGGTGTTTTCGTCCAACCCAGTGTGCATCAATAGCTCTGACATTCTATCTCCTCCATTTCCTTTCCCACTTAAAAATCTTTTGACTGTACCCCGCTGTAATTCTCCAACTTCAGTCTTGGATATTAGTCAGTGATTACTTGTTCTGTGACACTGAAGTGAGCGGGTTTCCACACACAAAAAGGCTTAAAGGAAAACTTGAATCGGTGAACCCAGAGCGGGTGGCTCTGGCATGTCTCTGTATATAGTGTGTTTTAATTCCACCTACATTATCCTGAGGTAACTTAATGTGCTCTCTACTTTCAAGGGTGTGAAATGCTGTCAAAACACAAGTCAGATCAGAGCTTCAAAGCCTTGGTGAGAAGCTGTTTCTCACTCTTGGCACCTTGAGCCCCCTGTGGTGAGTGAAATCTTTTCCCACCTGCTGGAAGGGGGTGACTGTGGCCGCTAACTTAGGGATGTTCCATGTGAGACTTCAAGGTAAATAGGCATTTCTAGTTCAGAACTGAAAAGCTATCCCATGGCTAACAAAACACCTTAGATCTTAACCTATAACTTGTTATTCCACTTCCTTTCTAGGAGTAAGAAGACAGACTTGCACCATCGAGGGCATTTTATGGTGTTAACTCACACTTTCTTATTCTTTCAGTGTAGTGAGGCAGTGTGTGTGTGTTATGAGTCAGGTCAGGAAACAATGTGTGCACATGTGCTCAGCAGGTAAGTCATATCTGACTGCAACTCTGTGGACTGCAGCCCGCAGTCCATAGGACTTCCCAGGCAAGAATACTGGAGTTGGCTGCCGTTTCCTCCTCCAGGGGACCTTCCTGACCCAGGGATTGAGCCCGGGTCTGCCGCATTGCAGACAGATTCTTTACCACTGAGCCACCAGGGAATCCCCGGTCGGGAACGAGGCACCCCCACAAAGACCTGCCATGTCCTATTTCTTGTCCAGGCCCGTGAGCTCTCACTTTCATTTACCACAGTGTTGCAGCAAAGCCCATGGAAATGGGCCATCTAGTCCATTTGTACCTGGTTCTAGGTACAGTGAAACCTTAAACTCAGAATGACCAGAATACACATTAACCAGTTGGAACTGTTCTATAATTCCCATCATCTGTCATAGGCCCCTTGTATTTGACCACTTCATTTTACCAAAAAAAAAAAAAA
>SJYV01043502.1:359580-375257 GCA_006410875.1 Neotragus pygmaeus | reverse complement strand
GAGGTAACACATACTAGAATATTTTAAGATTATAGAGCGTTATGAAAAAGATTTTGATTTGAAGAAGATGGCTGCTAAAGCTGAAACCCTCTAACCACTTAACCACCCCTGGTGAGCGGGGACAGTTGGGAAGATTACCTGGGCCACTAAAACTGTCTGCGGGACCACACGAGCTCTCAGTGGGTGATTCACACACTAGCGGAAGTGNAGAAGATGGCTGCTAAAGCTGAAACCCTCTAACCACTTAACCACCCCTGGTGAGCGGGGACAGTTGGGAAGATTACCTGGGCCACTAAAACTGTCTGCGGGACCACACGAGCTCTCAGTGGGTGATTCACACACTAGCGGAAGTGGCTGATCATCCACTGAAGTCCTGAAGCGTAAATTCCAATGATTTGCAGGTTGAGAAGAAAAGGGCTGAGCAGGGAGGGGCGGCGGCGGTGGTGGGGGAGGAGGTGGTGGCGGAGGTGCAGGCGGTGGCGGCAGCGGCAGTTCCTCACTTGACATAGAATGTGTTTGGTCACTGGTTGGAACCAAAGTCGGGACAGGGCTGTCTCCAGCACAGTCTTCACGCTCAGGGGTTTTCACAGTACTGACTTCAGACAAGGGAGCACTTCTGATTTTCCTAGAGGATGGATGGATCACGGCTGTCATCTGAGAAGTCGGCGGGGGTATCCGCTTGGGTAGTCCGTTCAGCAGGTTTGGAGTCACAGGTTGTGAGCGAGAACTCTTTAGGACAGGCTGGCCTGGACATCTCTGAAAATGAAAAACCATTGTGAGAAACTGGCTACGGTCACAAATGCTAGAGCTTTCTATAAAGGAAACTCAAAGGATTTCTTTGTGTGGATCACTCTAATTCACGAAGCGGCTGCTTCTCACTTTGCACAGCCACCCTTGCTACTGAATCTATATATTGAGGAACAAGCATTCATATGCTTTCATATAATACTTTTCTCTGTAATAAAGATATGAAAGGATACATACAGATGAAAACACTCATCATATTTTTAGTATGAAAGATCAGACAACAAATACAAACAAAAGACAGTTAGTTGAAAAAATTATGGTGAGTTTAAAGTATCAGGCAGCCATGAAAAATCATAAATAGTACAAAGTCTGTGAAACATCTTTAAAAAAAAAGCAGATGATATGGTGTGCAATGTATAACCATGTAAAAAACAGATCTATGAAATATACCAGCAGTGTGGACCTCCAAGTGACAGTTAAAACAGGTATTACAGATGTTTCTGTAATGTTTAGTCTTAGTGTGAAAAGTGAAGTTGCTCAATCGTGTCCGACTCTTAGCGACCCCATGGACTGCAGCCTACCAGGCTCCTCCATCCATGGGATTTTCCAGGCAAGAGTACTGGAGTGGGTTGCCATTGCCTTCTCCATTCGTCTTAGTTTAAAATTTAGTCTTAGTGTAAATTTTATAACTTAAAAATATTAAAGAAGTTGTAGTCTCACAAGTATAGTTTGCTAAAGAAAAACCTCACCTTACAAAGAACTAATCTTGAGGGGTGTACACCTCCATGGACCAAAAAAGCTGCAACTTTTATCAATTTAAGGTCAACTCGTTCCAGTTTATTGATGGATTCTTTCACCCTCATACCATGTAAATGTGAAAATCAGGGCTCTGACTAGTTCAGGGTCATGGAGCTGGACTTGGGTCCCTTGAATCCCTTCCTGCACAGTGACTCTGCTGTGCACAATCAGTACCCTCTGGAATATGGATGAGCTTTGAAAACATTATGCTCAGAGACCACTCACCATAAAGGACCACTTATATGAAATGTCTACCATAGGTAAATCCATAGAGACAGAGAGCAGATTAATAGTTGCCCAGATCCAGGGAGGTAGCAGGGAATGGCTACTGGATATGAGATTTCTTTGGGGAACAGTAAAGCTGTTCCAGACTGATTGTAGTGATGGTTGCCCAACTCTGTGGATATAGTAAAACCTTTAAATGGAAGAATTGTATAGTGTGCAACCTACATGAATAAAGCTGCTTTAAAAAAAAAAAGATAATGAGAATGAATGTAAATGCCTAGCACAGTGCCTGCTACACAGCAGGGATCAGAATAGAAACTGTATCAGGGACTTCCCTGGTGGTCCTGTGGTTAAGAATCCACCTTCCAATGCAGGGAATGTGGATTTGATCCCTAGTCTAGGAACTAGATCCTGCATGCCTGGGGCAACCAAGCCCACATATGGCAACTAGAGAAGCCGACTCACCGCAGCAAAGACAGTGCACTCAAAGGTTCAAAAGAGAAAGAAGACAAGATGAAGCTGTAAAATGTGATGTATTCACTCATACATGGTATGAGGGTGGCCCCTGTTTTTCTTGTTGGTATTGCACTATGCATCTTCAATACCTCATTCCAGACTTATGTCTGGGAGTGGGTGGTTTTCTCTTTTGGGTTATTATGAGGGTATATGACGAGAACAGGTTGATGCTTTATGTTCAACAAGTTTAATGTTACTTTAAGTATCTATTTATTAAAAAAAAAAAACCTATTCACTTTTGAAGAAAAAAATGTAGTGTAGTTGCTTTACAATGTTGTGTCAGTTTCTGCTACACTGCAAAGTGAATCGGCTCTACGTATACAAACTGCCCATCTTTTTTGGATTTCCTTCCCATTTTGGTCACCACGGAGCTCTCAGAGGAGTTCACTGCTATGTGGTAGTTTCTTGTGAGTTATCTATTTTATACATGGTATTGACAGTGTCTATACGTCAGTCCCAACCTCCCAGTTCTTCCCACACCCCCTTGGTATCCGTGTATGTTCTCCCTGTCTCTTAAACCCGTTCACTTCTAACAGCACTTAACGTCACAGTGTTTCCTCGACCAAATTTTAAAGCCTTCTTTATTATAAATGAGGAAAAGCCAGCGAGAGCTGAGGGCAATTTAAGTATTTTTGGTTTTCCCTGCCAGTTAACACCAGGGTGAGTGGCAAGTCAAAAACATCTTGTTATTTCTAATACTTTTGTTTTTTATTTATAGACTACAAATCATGGCATTTGGGGGACATTTTTCCCAAATCATCTGTCCCTAATATTTCATGTTTTTCTCCTAGGGCAGGTGATCTTCATTTATTTTTCCAGAAAACACGGGAGAAGCGAGGATTTCTAGAACTCACCTCTTTAAATGCTCTTAATCGTTGGAGGGTTTTTTGGCGTTCTTGGTTTATCCATTCTCTTTTCTTTTGTTCCTCCTCTTTTTTCTTGTCTCTTTTCTATATTTAGACAAACACATATCTGTAAGCTTCCCAAAAGTCTTGAGAGACTGTAACCTGACATTCTTGCCCGCCCCCCCACTTCCATGTCCATGCCACCACCCCCAGCCTGGCTGCGGGGCCACACTGCACCAGCCCTCAGGATCCGGGCTGACCAGCAGTGGGGCTCCACTTTGCACAAACAAGCCCATGGGTCACATTATGCAAACACAGAACATTTTTCTACCACTCACCCTCTGAACACTGTGGTGCTGATGAGAGTATTTTATTCTTTCTTCAGCCTGTTGCAATCGAAGTCGATGATTTTCTTTGCATTGATCCTAGGGGAATAATGTAATTTCACTTATCTGGTTTTTTAACTTGGTTATAAATTGAACACTGCATGGCTGTCAATATTACCATGGGGTAGCATAAAAGGTTAAAAGAAAAAAGCACTGCATTTGGGCTGCAGTATGAGGCATTTATTAATAGGAGTTACGGTGTGATTCAGTAGTCTGCCTCCTCCTCAGTCACGTGACATGGGCCAATTGGCTGCTTACAGAAATCCCTTGTTCCTGGTCGGGAAGGTCATGGCTGGGGTGCAGTGCTTTGGGAGATAAAAAGCAAGTCCTCCAACCGAGCAGAAATGAGAGGACAAACAGGCAGCCCCGCATCCTCAAGTGGGGAGTGTCCTAAGGACTTGTTTCAGTGCAACTGTTATAAACACATTTCCCCCTACTGTTCTAAGTATTTCCAAACACACCTACACAACACATCCAATCTATAATATCTGAAAAATTATATTAAAAGCTATATCATATAGGAATTCCCTGGTGGTCCAGTGGTTAAGAGTCTGCTTGCCAACACAAGGGCCACAAGTTCAGTCCCTGGTCCGGGAAGGTCCCACATGCCACAGGGCAACTAGGCCCGAACACCGCAGCTTCCGTGCTTGTGCTCCAGAGTCTGTGCTCCACAACAAGAGAAGCCCCCATTCACCACCACCAGGGAAAGCCTACTCAGCAATGAAGACTTAGTGCAACCAAAAATAAGTAAATAAATAACTTAAAAAAGAACTGGATCTCAAGTATGCTTACCCCTTCTTAGTATGTTTCCTTTTTATGTAATCACAGAGTTTTTAAAAATTAAGAAAAAAATCACTCACCAATTATAAGGACTGAAATAAGCCGAATATTGTCTGACTGACATCTTATAGGCAATTTAAAATAAAATTAATTTTATCATTTATTATAGCTTCTTAGAAGTTTCTACCTATTGTGATTTTTTTAAATGCCTATGTATGTCATAGACATTCAATCAATAGTTGTTGAAAGACTTAATTAAAATCTAAAGATGGTTAAATCAAAAGGAAAAGAATCTTTAAAAAAACTGTAGTGTTTTAATTGTAGCCACTGATATCTACATACACACACATAAAATGAATCATTCATAAAAGCCTTATTTTCGAACCTATCTTTTGTAAAAGAAGAAACCCCCCAAACCCGTGAGACGAGAAGGCCGCCCGGGCGCACCCACCTTTCTGTTCCTGAGACGGGCTCTCCTGGCACAGATACTGCCCCGCTTTGACTCCAGCTGCTGGCACTGCCGGCTGAGCACCCCCACCTCCAGCTGCTTCCCTTCCTGTAGCCCCATTACACCATCCATGACTGTAAGTTCCTCTGGACTTTCACACGGGTCGTAGTAGATCACTTCATCCTGTTTATCTAGAAGCATATGAATGATTTTTAAAAACATATTTTATTAAAAACAGTGCATACTTTGTTTTCTTTTGGCTGCACTGGGTCCTCATCACTGTGCAGGCTTTGTCTAGTTGCAGAGACTGGGGGCTACTCTCTGGCTGCAGTGCGTGGGCTTCTCATTGCAGTGGTTTCTCTGTTGCAGAGCACAGGCTCTAGGGCACTCGGGCTCAGCAGCTGTGGGGCACGGGTTTAGCTGCTCTGCGGCATCTTCTCAGATCAGGGATCGAACCCCTGTCTCCTGCATTGACAGGTGGATTCTTTACCACTGAGCCACCAGGGAAGCCCACGCATACTTTTTTTAATGTAAGGATAGTTAAAGGTTCTTCCAATTAACAGGTGTATATATGTGTCTATGTATACACACACACATGCAACTTACATAGTTACATGTATCAATAAAGATAATTCTTAGAGAAACTTTTCCATGTGATAGAAATACAATTTTAATGGCAACACAGTATTCTCGAATTTAAGCACTCTCTGTTCTCAGAATGTCACAATGTTCCATTATCATTTCCACTGTGATGAACATCTTTGAATATAAATCTTTGTATACATTTTTTATTACTTCCTTTGCAGATGAATATTTAAGGCTCCTGATCACTGTTGTCAAACCACCCTCCTCGAGAAAGGCAACATATGTTCTACCAGTAGTATGTCATTAAGGTGCCTTAATGATATTTAATTATGTATTGATTTTTTTTAAATACATGCTGATTATAACAAACTCAAGTCCTACAGAAGTACATAAAAATAGAAAGTAAAATTTTCTTCTTTCCTCACCAAATCTTTGTCCTTTTATTCCCAGACGAAAATATGAATAGTTTGGCATGCATCCATCCAGATTAACGTTTTTCTAACAGAACTTCTTCCTAAATATGTAAAGTGCTTATAACATGAAGCTAAAGTTTTTTGAATACCTAGGATTATTCTTGCCTGGAAAATCCCATGGATGGAAGAGCCCGGTAGGCTGCAGTCCATGAGGTTGCTAAGAGTCAAACACGACTGAGCGACTTCACTTTCACTTTTCGCTTTCATGCATTGGAGAAGGAAATGGCAACCCACTCCCGTGTTCTTGCCTGGAGAATCCCAGGGATGGCAGAACTTGGTGGGCTGCCGTCTATGGGGTCACACAGAGTCAGACACGACTGAAGCGACTTAGCAGCAGCAGGATTAAATTAAATGTTCAGAATCTATATGAAGAAAATAACTAAACTTGGAGGAACTTTAGGGAAAACAACAGACTTGAGTAAATGGAGAGACATACCATGTTCTTGGATGGGAAGATTCAAAACTGAAAAGATGATAATTCTTCCCAAAGTAATCTCTAATGTTAACTGCAATTCCAATAAAAATTCCGAGTTTTTTGGGTTTTTTGTTTTGAGCTTGTCAAAATGATTCTAAAGTTCATCTGGAAGAATAAAGGAGTGATAAGGAGTCAGAAAATTTTTGGAAAAGTAGATTAATGAGGGAAGGATTTGCTTTATGTAATAACAGGAACAGCATGGTACCAGCTACTAGGAGCCATTCACAAATCAGTGAAAGAAAATAAGAGTTCATAAATAGATCAAAGCAAGTATGATAATCCTGGATATGGGACAGGTGACAAGTCAAAACAACAGGGGAAATGTTTTTAAAATCAGTGAGTGGGACTGCTAAGAATTTAGGGGAAGGGAGGGGAAAGTTTAGATTGCTACCCCACATCAAAATAAACTTCATCTGGATGAAAGAGCCAAATGTTTTCAAAAGCAAAATCATAAAAATACTAAAAACAAAAGTAAATACCTGTGTAATTTTGGGATATAGGAGTTACAACATCAAAGCAGAAAGACTGAGAGAGGTGACTTCATAAAGATTAAATATTCCAAAAAAGTAAATGACAGAGCAATGATTTGCAACATATGACAGATAATAAAGTAACATCTCTAATACAAAAAGGGAATATTCCAAAGAAAAATGGGCAAAGACCACGAATAGGCAGTAAATAAAAACAAACAACCAGTAAACATAAAAAATTGTGTTCAACATCACTGTAAATGAAATAAATGAAAATTAGAAGATGCCATTTTTTTCCCATCACATAGGCAAAGAATTTAAATGAATAAGTACAGGGAAGCATTTTCATCATCAGCTGATAGGAGCATCATTAAGTAGAATGAAATTTAGAAATTAGAAAATAATAGTGGTACAGAAAAATGTCTATCAAATGATTGTTATAGTGTTGTTTTAACAATTAGGTGTCAAAATGTAAAATGTATATTTTGTAAAATGTACCTGATTCCGTCTTTAGAAATTTATTCCGAGGAGGGAATCTGGCCTATACACAAAGACATATGTAAAGGAAGGTTCTTCACTACATTGTTCACAACAGTGAAAAGTAGATATCCCAGTATATCTATTCAATGGAATACTATGCAGCCATTAAAATTTTTGATTTTATAACTTTTTGAAAAGATGACTATTATATATTAAATGAAAAAGAGGTTACTGAACAGAATACTCACTTTTGGTTTAAGAAATTGATAGATATTTCTAAACATTAACATATAAACAAGGCTACAAAACTACAGAGTCTACAAAGTATCTCTAGATGATGGAACTGGAGTAATAATAGTTTCCCTTTGTTTTGCTGTGTGTTTACCAATAAACATATTATTTCAATAACAAAAATACTGAAGGGAAACTGTATTAGAAAATTTCAGTGTACAATATACAAGAAATAATTGATAATATGGTCTGTATTTCTTTGAATGTGTAATTTAAACATACCAAGATATACATTGAAATATAAATTTTACCTTTTATAAGTCTTTTAATGGAGTCCAACTGTGTAACAAGCAGTATTTCTTCATATTTTAATATCTCAAATTTAACCTCATATAATTCTAATTGAACTTCATAATATTGTATTTCTAAGTCATCTACAATGTTTATTTTTTTTTCTTGTTCTGGAAGATCTTCCATCTTGTTTTCATGAAAAAGATAAGAGCAAGTTAAAATAATTAGGACATTAAAAGCAAACTTTACAAGCATCTGAGTTATTTTCTATTCTGTGAAAGTGCAAGTGTTAGTTGCTCAACTGTGTTCAACTCTTTGGGATCCAATGGACTGTAGCCTGTGAGGCAATCCTTGTCCCTGGATTCTCCAGACAAGAATACTGGTGTATTAATAATACTGGAGTGGGTTGCCATTCCTTCTCTGCTCAGTATCAAACATGAAAAAAGCAAAGAGAGAAGAGACACTTTTCCATTTCACTTAATGGGATACAAATGTCTTCTTCAGTGTTGACCACAAATACTTTACCTCATCTCTGAAACAAATGAAAACATTTAGCTTTTGAGAAAATAAATGCCAATGAAGTATTCACAGATGTTTTCTGCTTTAAAGTCATAATGTTATAGAAATAAAATGGACTATGCTCCTAAGATGAAGCACCTCTTTGATTATTCTAAAATTGTGCTGAAAACATGGCTTGACTAATTTTCAAGTATTTTACCTACTTTGGTTCTGAGGTCAATGTGATCATCAAGTGACTGCGACAATATAGTATTTCAAAAACATTTTAACTGAAACTTCACAGCCAAACTTCCAGTCTCTAAATTCTGAAAAGACCCTGATGCTGGGAAAGATTGAGGGTAGGAAGAGGAGGAGGTGAGAGAAGATGAGACAGTTGAATGGCATCACCAGCTTCAGTGGACACGAGTTTAAGCAAACTCCAGGAGATGATGAACGACAGGGAAGCGAGGTGTGCCGCAGTCCATGGGGTTGCAAAGAGTTGGAACGACTTAGTGACTGGACAATAACAACAGAAGATGGTACTGGGGACTTCCCTTGTGGTCCAGTGGCAAAAACTCTCTGCTTGCAATGCAGGGAGCCTGCATTCGATCCCTGCTCTGGGAACTAGATCCCACATGCCACAGCTAAGAGTTCCCATGCTGTAAATAAAGATCCTACATGCCACAAGGAAGATCAGAGATCCCGTGAGCCACAACTAAGACCCAGTACAACCCAATAAATAAATAAAATGGTGAAACTTACAAAAATTTTTTTTTAATTAAAAAATTTTTTTAAGATAAAAAAGATGGTGTTGGAACAAGTGAGCAAGGATGCTACCTAAAATAAAAGTGTATTTATAAAACAAAGCTTCACTTATGTTTGTCTTACCTTGCCCCGAATTTCAGCTCTTCTGTGATTTAAACACAACTCTTTGGCTCTCATGAGTTGTAGAGTCTCCCGGGCTAACATCAGCTTGAGTTTTTCCAACCTGGGAGTTGCTGTGGCCCAGGCAGCCTGGCCAAATCTCTTCTCATCCTGCGCCATCTGTTTCTTCATTCCTGTTGGATTATAATTAGTAAAATAAAACTTAAGTACAACTCATAATAAAAAAAGAAACTTTTTTAAAAAAGAAAAATTCATCCTGAACAAATTCTGTTTATTGCTTTCCAGGTTACCTGCAAAATATCCCTTTTAAAAGAAAACTTGTATTTTAGTGATTTTTTTTGTCCCCAAAACAATACATGGTTATTTAGTATAAAATTTTAAATAACTTCATTTAAAAAAAGAAAATCATGAATCTCACTTACTTAAAGCAATTGCTTCTTACATCTTGGTGCAAATACTTCTGGACTGTTTCTGTGTCTAACTAGACAAACAGGAAGATACAGTACCAGGGTCCAGCCCCAGTGGATCCAGGGTAATTCGAAGCGGGGACAGTGTGGCGAGGAAAAAGTTATTTATTTAATTAGAAATATAAAGAGAGATTAGGAAGAAATAGTGTAGTAGGAAATTTTTGTGGAGAAAAGATGCTGAATAACTTGGTTTATGAGGAAAGCCAATAAAACTTCAGGACAAGAAGTTTGCACCATCTACGTGAGGCCACCGGCATCCATTTGAATAGCGGAGAGTGCCCCACCTTGGGCTCCCTCTCTCATGGATCTTAGAAGCCGGGGCAAGTAAGTAAGCATGGCAAGCCTCCATGCCCCAGATGGGAATTCAGCCAGAAAATAGAGTAAAGAAGACACAGGGGAAACCAGTCCAGTGACTGGCCCCTCCTCTATTGTCCAGAACGGCCTTTTATACTTTTTGTACATAGAGATCAGTGGATAATATAAAATTATGCAGCATCAGCAGCCCTGACTCTTATCGAGACCAGGCTTTCTCTCTGCATACCTAGTTGTATACATAAGTCTTAGGTGATTTACATCATCTTCTGGCCAGAAGGCCAATTAACATTTTACAGCCCTTTTCTGATAAAGGTTTGTCAACCAGAAGACTTATTTGCACTAACAGTGTTGTTCTTCCCATTGTCTGGTGCCACTCTCAGAAAGCACTAAATAAAGTTACATTCTTACATAGCAAGGATACAACAATTTATAACAAGTAAAAGGAGTACAGTGATTTATAAAGAGAAAAGTAATTAACTCAAAAGTCTAGTGTTGCTAACGTCAAAACTACTAAATTCCTATTTCTGCATCCCGATTACATTGATTGATATCCTCCCAGGTACCTAAAAGATAAAGAATATGGAGGCCTGGCAGCAGTCATTGAGTCAACAGTGAAAACCGTCACCAATATAATTTTTAGCTCTTTAGAAAAGGCTCTGTATCTTTAAGATGCTTTAAGCTTTGTGCCTCTCGTGGTTGGGGGGCTGTAAGCAATTCACAAGTTGTAAAAAGTCCGGGGGAACCTGTCAGGCAAGTTAGAGAGCCATCAAAGGGGTTTGAGCTGAAACATTCCTTTCATATGCAGGAGACTGTTAACTGGAGCCCTAAGTTAATTCCTTTCAGAGGCAGAAGAGTGGAAAGGACAGTACAATGAAATCAGGCCGACTCTGGTTTTTGGGGGTAGATGTTCAGGAAAACTCAGGGGGAACCCCTGAAGCCAGATCACGGCTTTGCGTTTTGTCGGGCTTCCTTCCTCATGACCTTTGCCATGGGCGGGATTCCTCACGCTGGCTCCCGGCAATACAGTTTGACCAAAACAAACCACCAACCCTCCTCCCCCATCCCAGGATATAATTCTGCTTTATATCTTGTTTATTTCACTTACTGTATCACAGAATTCTTGCTATTCATAAAAATTTTATAGAGAGTCATGTTTAATAGCTACATAGTATTCCACTTTATGAATGTACTATAATTTAACAAACTGATAATAAGTTGTTGCTATTTGCAGCTACGATCAACAATGACTGAAGATTAGACAAAAGCACCTCAATCCAGGGACTTCCCTACCAGTCCAGTGGTTAAGACTGTGCACTTCCACCTCAGTGATGTGGCCCAAAAAAACCCACAATAAACAAAAAGTACTTCACCCAGCCTACAGGACCATATAGTCTTGTCCCTGCCTGTCTGCAAGCATTCTCTCACACCACATTCTCTGTACAGGCAGACCACAGAGGTAGTTCAGGTTCAGTTCCAAATCAACATAGTAAAGTGAATACCACAATAAATCAAGTTGGATTTTCTTGTTTCCCACTGCATACAAAAGTTATGTTTATACTACACTATGGTCTATTAAGTGTGCAGGAGCCTTATGTCTTTAAAAAAATGTACATACCTTAATTTAAAAATACTTTATTACTAAAAAGTGCTAACTATCAACTGAGCTTTGAGCTGTGATCTTTCTGGCATAGTAACATCAAAGATCACTCATCACAGATCACCATAACAAAATGTAAAAGTTTGAAATATTGGGAAAATGAGCAAAATGTGACTGACAAGAGACACAAAGTAGGGCAAATGCTATAGGAAAAACAGTAGTTGCTATTCTTAAAATTTATTTATTTTTATCTTTTCACTGCACCACATGGCATGTGAGATCTTAGTTCCCCAACCAGGAATCGAACCTGCACACCCCCCTGCACTGGCAGCACAGAATCTTAACCACTGGAGCACCAGGGAGGTCCCAGCACTTGCTATTTTATAATAGACTTGCTCAATGTAGGACTATCACAAACCTTCAATCTGTAAAAATCATACCATCTGTGAAGTGGGGTAAGGTATAGCGCCATGAAATGAGCAGTGCGATGAGGTATGTCCGTGCTGTGCTCCAGCCTGTGGCTTCCTCATACTTGTCAAGCTCCCTCATACCAGAGGGCCTTCGTAAATGCTACTCCTGCCTGGTACACCCTCCCATCAATTTTGTGCTCTCTCCACTTCCATTTACCCTTCAGATAGCAGGGCAAAAGCCAACTCTTAGAGGTCTTCTGTGACCACTCTGATTGAGTCTCACTTTTCTCTCCTAGGCTCTCAGCGCTCCATGTTTCTCTTCCTCATATGGCTTGTTGCCACTGCCATTTTCCATGTGTTTGAATATATAATTAAGATTCCTCTTCCTTCATCTGACTTTACAGTGTCTATGCTTATCCTTATAGTGAATCCTCAGTACCTAGAAAATACAGAATCTCGTGCTTAAGAGGCACTCAAGTGTTTTCTGAGTAAGTGAAAATTACATGTATCTTAGTATAGCATTTTAAAATTATTACCTGCTAATGCTTCTACCGTTTTTTCAAAATAATTCACTGTAATATCTTGAATAGAGACTATAGCTTCTTCAGCCCGTCTGGTCCATTCTTGGGCTTCCTTCTGCAAGGCAACTATCCTTTTAGGACCCAGATCATCCTCATCCAAGGACTTCTACAGAAAGAATGGAAAGTTGTATCAGTAAGAGAAAAAAGTCATATAGAACCATTAGAAAATCAAAAGAAACTGGTCATGTGGATTATTTAAACTACTTTTATTACTACTACTTAGTCAATTAAATTTCACTCACTCGTCAGATCCTTACTGAGTATAAATAAGGCTCTAAGTGCAGCATCCTCTGGAAGACAAAGGGACACTCCGGAGCATAAAAGAAAAAAATACCCTACTTTACTTTGTACCACTTGAATAACTTTTTCTAGAAGGGAATACTGTCAAGCTGTGTTTTTCTGTTAATATATATTGTTTGGAGACCTCCCTGGTGGTCCAGTGGCTCACCTGCCAATCCCAGGGACACTGGTTTTATTCCTTGGTCTGAGAAGATTCCCACACGCTGTGGGGCAACTAAGCCCGTGCATCACAACACCTAGCCCATGCTCTGGAGCCCACAAGCCACAAGAAGCCCACACACCACAACTGGAGAGTAGCCCCCCGCTCACCTCAACTAGAGAAAGTCCATGCATGGCCCAGCACAGCCAAAAATAAATAGATACATGTCTTCATCTTTAAATCCATTTAAAAAATAAATTTGATATATCTACAATATTATCGAAACACAGGGTGAACCCAAAGTGGAAACACAGATTGAATCATTAATGCAACTAAAGAAACAGCATGTTATAAACAGTAAATCTGATAAAGTAAAAACATAAAACGTACCAAAATAGCAAGCTTACATGAAGTTGCAAATTCTCGCATGTCCCTGAATGGCTGTAGTAAATACTGGAAGAACATAGTTGTCGCAGTGACTAATTCCTGGTACACTTCATCTTCCTCTTGATACACATTCATTAATGCTACCATGGTGTTGGCTTTTTCATGCCCTTGAAGCAACTAGAAGGCAAAATGTAAATAAAGTTCAAGTATGGACAGTATCAGATCATACCAAACCAACAGAGCTAAAGAAACCTGAATGTTCCTAACATTAACATATCAATTTAAAATACTGATTAAACATGAAAATATTATTGTCTTCCAACCAAAATGCCCAGTAAGAATGGTTAAATAAATCATGGTACATCCATAGTAGAAATATTATTATTGTAATCATTCATTCAGAACTGTGCTTTTAAAGACCGGTTCAGTAATCTGGGCACTTTTATAATAATAAATGGGAGATAGAGGAGGATGTAGAGTTGAAAATTTATGTCCTAAGTATGTAGTACATGTACTAAGGACTTAGAGAAAAGGACCTGAGAGAGGATATTTTTCCATCACCTTTTTGACCATAAAGGTATTGTGAGAATGCACTCCTTTTTAAAAACTGCTAAGGGACTTCTCTGGTGGCCCAGTGGCTAAGACTGCGTTTCCGCTGCAGGTGGCATACGTTCAATCTCTGATCAGGGAACTAAGACCATACATGCCGTGTGATACACTCAAAACAAACAAAAACAGACAAACTCATAAGGATATAGAATGATTCCAAGTACTTCTCCAGCATGTTGACTCTCTTAATTCCCCCAGGTTAGTATTCCCACCAATTCCCCAGCAGAGTAGACTCATTCACAGCATCACAAATGGGGCTCTAGCCTCTGAAGAATGCTTCTGAGGCAGAGCAAGAAATAAATTGAGCACTTATAATCTAGAAAAACTCATTTGGTAAGAAACTAATTTACTGCCCAGGAGAAGAGAAATAAAATCAAGTAACAGTATAAACTCCCCACCCCCACCCCTCTGTCAGTACATCCTTAAATTCTTCTATTTCCTTCCCTCCAGTTAAGAATAAAGTGATCTATGTTCAGTAGTCATTTTATCCAAGTGATAACAGTAGGATTACCCACCACCCCACAAGAAAAAAAGCAAAAGTTTCCCTCGAGAAAATTAAAACACATGAAAAAGTAAACTTAAAACAACTAATGTTAAAAAAATTAAAATAAATAAAAAAAAAACAACTGATGTTTTTCAGCCTTATTTCTTAAGACTATTCGGACTTCAAAACATTCAGTTTCACTTTGTATATTCAAGCAATGTTAGTAATTGGTCTAATTTTGGAATCAATTGTTTTCCTGTTCTAAATATGAGCTGAGTACTAACATTATTACATGCACTTCCATGGATGCAGTGTATTTCATATTTAAGTCCTCACTCCACCCACATGTTCCAGGTAAACAGGTGAACTATACCAATGTCAACAGCTAGCTTAACAGCATGAACTATACTAGTGCCATACCTCTGAATGAACTCAAACTTGGATAAAGTGTATACTGAAAAATAAGTGATTCAACATGGTAAAACTGAAGATCAAAGGCTAACTAGCCTGAAACTGCCCTGTGGTTTCCTCATATTATCAAGTGAAATAAACCCATGAGAAGTGGGTGTATAAAAAGCTCATTCTATATTTAGCTTAAGTGAAGTGAAGTCGCTCAGTCGTGTCCAACTCTTTGGGACCCCGTGGACTGTATAGCCCACCAGGCTCCTCTGTCCATGGGATTCTCCAGGCAAGAATACTGGAGTGGGTTGCCATTTCCTTCTCCAGGGGAATCTTCTCAACCCAGGGATCGAACCCAGGTCTCCCGCATTGCAGGCAGACGCTTTTAACCTCTGAGCCACCAGGGGAGCCCCATATTTAGTTTGAGAGAATATAATTAAGATGTTGGAATGTGGTTAAATTGTTCTTACACCTCCCCTTCCTCAAATGAATGCAGAGAAAAATCATTCTGATTAAGAACGACCTAAAGTGAGAAAGGGCTTCCCTGGTGGTGGGGTGGTAAAGAATCCGTCTGCAGTGCAGGAGACACCGCTTCGATCCCTGGGTGGGGAAGATCCCCTGGAGAAGGAAATAACAAACCACTCCAGTATTCTTGCCTGCAAAATCCCATGGACAGAGGAGCCTGGTGGGCTACAGTCAATGGGGTCAGACACGACTTAGCGACTAAAACAAATAGTGAGAAAGGGCAGGCAAGAGGCATGTCCGGATGTAGCATAGAGAACTCAGTCTTGACTTGGGAATAGTCAATTCTTCGTTATGGATATATGAGCCATGTTTTCCTCTTAAACTCTTTTTT
>SJYV01043502.1:293258-355518 GCA_006410875.1 Neotragus pygmaeus | reverse complement strand
CTAGAGCCAGACATCCTGGAATGTGAAGTCAAATGGGCCTTAGGAAGCATCACTATGAACAAAACTAGTGGAGGTGATGGAATTCCAGCTGAGCTATTTCAAATCCTAAAAGATGATGCTGTGAAAGTGCTGCACCCAATATACCAGCAAATCTGGAAAACTCAGCAGTGGCCACAGGACTGGAAAAGATCAGTTTTCATTCCAATCTGAAAGAAAGGCAATGCCAAAGAATGTTCAAGCTACCGCACAATTGTACTCATCTCACACGCTAGTAAAGTAATGCTAAAAATTCTCCAAGCCAGACTTCAACAGTATGAGAATTGTGAAATTGCAGATGTTCAAGCTGAATTTAGAAAAGGCAGAGGAACCAGAGATCAAATTGCCAGCGTCCACTGGATCATAGAAAAAGCAAGAGAGTTCCACAAAAACATCTCATTCAGTCAGTTCAGTGGCTCAGTTGTGTCCAATTCTTTGTGACCCATGGACTGCAGCACCCAGGCCTACCTGTCCATCACCAACTCCCGAGTTTACTCAAACTCATGTCCGTTGAGTCGGTGATGCCATCCAACCATCTCATCCTCTGTCGTCCCCTTCTCCTCTTGCCTTCAATCTTTCCCAGCATCAGGGTCTTTTCCATTGAGTCAGTTCTTCACATCAGGTGGCCATAGGAGTACATCAAAGCTGTGTATTGTCACCCTGCTTATTTAACTTATATGGAGAGTACATCATACGAGATGCTGGGCTGGATGAAGCACAAGCCGGAATCAAGTGCCAGGAGAAATATCAATAACCTCAGATATGCAGATGATATCACCCTTATGGCAGAAAGCAAAGAAGAACTAAAGAGCCTCTTGGTGAAAGTGAAAGAGAGGAGTGAAAAAGTTGGCTTAAAACTCAGCATTCAGAAAACTAAGATCATGGCATCTGGTCCCATCATTTCATGGCAAATAGATGGGGAAACAATGGAAATAATGACAGACTATATTTTGGGGGGCTCCAAAATCACTGCAGATGGTGATTGCAGCCAGCTATGATCAACCTAGACAGCATATTAAAAAGCAAAGACATTACTTTGCCGACAAAAGTCTATCTAAAAAAAGTCTATCTAGTCTAAGCTACGGTTTTTCCAGTAGTCATGTATGGATGTGAGAGAGGGATCATAAAGAAGGCTGAGCACTGAAGATTGATACTTTTGAACTGTGCTATTGGAGAAGACTCTTGAGAGTCCCTTAGACAGCAAGGAAATCCAACCAGTCAATCCTAAAGGGAATCAGTCTTAAATATTCTTTGGAAGGACTGATACTGAAGCTGAAACTCCAATAATTTGGCCCCCTGATGCAAAGAGCTGACTCATTGAAAAGACCCTGATGCTGGGAAAGATTGAAGGCAGGAGAAGGGGACAACAGAGGATGAGATGGTTGAATGGTATCACCGATTCAGTGGACATGAGTTTGAGTAAGCTCCAGAAGTGGTGATGGACAGGGAAGCATGGTATGCTGCAGTCCACGGGGTCACAAAGAGTTGGACATGACTGAATGACTGAACTGAACTGGTCTGTTTTAATACCTTTTTGTATATTCTTTTTTTAAATAATTTAATTAATTTACTTGTTGGCAGTGCTGAGTCTTAATTGCTGAGCAGACTTTTTCTCTAGATGCAATGAGCAGGGGCTACTCTCTAGTTGCGGCACCCTGGTTTTTCACTGTGGTGGCTTCTCTTGCTGCAGAGGACTGGGCATGCGAGCTTCAGTCATTGTATCACATGGGCTCAGTAGTTGCAGCTCCCAGGCTCTGTAGCACAAACTCAGTAGTTTTGGTGCGTGGGTTTAGTGGCTCTGTGGCAAGTGCGATCTTCCCAGATCAGGGACCGAACCTATGTCTCCTGCATTGGCAGGTGAATTCTTGACCACTGAGCCACCAGGGAAGTGCCTGTATAGTCTTTATAGAATGTCTTTTAACTCTAGTTTTTATATTATTTTATCATTTCTATTAGTCTTTCTAAATTATTTGCTTTTTCAAAATGAAATTAGCAGGCTTTCTATAATTTTTATTTCATGTGAGGGGAATAAATGTATATATTCTTAGAAAAAATATGGATAAATATACACCAAACCTAATAATTGTTGTTACCAGGATGTATGACTGGTTTACATTCACTTTATTTTTTGGTTCTTTTGTAGTATTTGCTTTTTTCTAAGTCAAACACCATATACTATTTAAAACAAAAAATACAGACTTTTTTAAAGTAGCACATGGTAAATATAATTATTTTAAAATGGACACATCAGAGATCAAAAGATAAAAGTAATGTAACTCAGAAGACGTAAACCTTGCTTTCACTTTGTGTGTGTATATATATATTTATTCAGTTCAGTTCAGTCACTCAGTCATGTCCACCTCTTTGTGAACCCATGGACTGCAGCACACCAGGCTTTTCTATCCATCACCAAATCCTGGAGCTTGTCATCAAGTTGGTAATGCCGTCCAACCATCTTATCCTCTGCCGTCCCCTTCTCCTCCTGCCTTCAATCTTTCCCAGCATCAGAGTCTTTTCCAATAAGTCAGTTCTTTGCACCAGGTGGTTTTATACTGTAATAATATTTTGTATACTCTTTTTAAATTTATTTTTTAATTAAAGGATAATTGCTTTACAGCATTTTGTGGTTTTCTGTCCTACATCAATAAGGATCAGCCATACGTACACCCCTGTCCCTAATATTTTGCATAGTCTTTCTACTTTCTACTCTTTCTACAAATATATTGTGGGCATTTTCCACATTAAAAAAATAGATATCTACATCTTAATTTTAATACTTGTCAATACTGAGTTGACATTATTGTGATTTATTTAAATGATTCTATTTTGGTAGAAATAGATTAACTTCAATTTTCTGCCAATAGAGATAATGCTGTGGTGAACCTTCCTGTACATAATGTATCTTTGCATAATTTATTCTTTCAAATTTTTTGCTTTTGATGTTTTATTTGCTTCCAATATTTTTGTCATATAGACACTTGGCAGTAACAATGTTTTTTAAAATAAAACTTTGATTAAGGTTTCAAAAAGCAATAGATGTCAAATTCTAAGATCAAATCACCACATGCAGACTTTTAAAGGAAATGGTCCAGAACCCTGCATCAGTGGAAAAAAATTAAAAGGGATCAGAGTGAAGAAGAGACGGTGTCTGGGAGGGAGACTAGTGGAGCGATTTTTCTGGAGAGAGCTGTGGTTGGACTGGCGGGGGCAGGGACAGTATTGGAAATCCTACCTTCTACCCCTAAGCCCCATGAGGGGTCTTCAAAAACAGGACCCTTCAGAGGGTTTGCTGTATTTCCTGCAGGTGGGCCAATGGTGGCCAGAGGAGAGAGGACTGGCTGCTCTGGTGACTGAGCTGGTGGAGTGGCTGCGTTGGAAGCGTCTGCATCCCAGAGTTTGCCAGGACTGAGGATGGAGCCTGCATCCCGAGATCCAGATGTGGGCCAGCTGGACCACCGAGCCAGCCAGGAGGCGCCTGGATCCTGCCTGAGAGAACCAGCTGCATGGGTGAGGAGACCTCATTTGAGGAATCTTAGAGGTGGCCCCCCAGAGCCTGGAGGAGGAGTACAAGGGACCCCTTGAACAAGAGGGGTTCTCAGCCTGGCGGTGGGCACTCCAGGGGAGCGCATCATGGGGAACCCCAGAGATGTAGAAAAGCTCAGAGAGATCTGAGTGTCTGCCCCAGAGAAGCAGAAACTAGCACCCACTCTTGGTGGCATTAGCTCAGATAGGCACTGCCTTATCACGTTATCGCCTCTTGGCCCTGGCAAACAAACCAGCAGCTTTGGGAGGAGGTGCAGGGAGAAAAGGCAGATTTCTAGCTGCAGAGGCCTCAGCTGGGGAACGGAGGAGATTTTGATGCTGGCCAAACTAATTTTCAGAGAAGGCAGTGGCACCCCACTCCAGCACTCTTGCCTGGAAAATCCCATGGACGGAGGAGCCTGGTGNTCATTTTCTGAATGTTGAGCTTTAAGCCAACTTTTTCACTCTCCACTTTCACTTTTATCAAGAGGCTTTTTAGTTCTTCTTCATACAATATTTATCTTTCTCTTTCTGATTTTAGAACTGACTGAAATGCATTCCTTTATATGGCTGAGTAATATTCATTGCGATTTTTTGAACTTTAGGTAGACCCTCAAAAATCTACACCTATTAGCCTATGAAAAGATGTACAATATTATTCATAGAGCCTGCACTGTTAAAACATATTCAATTCAATTTCAACTAGTGAAGTAAAAAATTTCATTATTTTCAGTTTCATTTATTTTAATAATTGCAGGACAGTTAATAATCCTATATTACTTAAAAGATTATGCTTTCTCCTTTTAAGTAGTTATTCCCAAATTTGCTAGTTTAAATACCAGCTCATTTTTTGTGTGTGCTGTGCTGAGTTGCTCAGCCATGTTGACTCTTTGTGACCCCATGGACTCCAGCACGGCAGGCTCCTCTGTCCATGGGGATTCTCCAGACAAGAATACTGGAGTGGGTTGCCATGCTCTCCTCCAGGGGAACTTCCCAACCCAGGATCAAACCCAGGTCTCTNTGCTCAGCCATGTTGACTCTTTGTGACCCCATGGACTCCAGCACGGCAGGCTCCTCTGTCCATGGGGATTCTCCAGACAAGAATACTGGAGTGGGTTGCCATGCTCTCCTCCAGGGGAACTTCCCAACCCAGGATCAAACCCAGGTCTCTAACATTTCAGGCAGATTCTTTACCAGCTGAGCTACCAGGGAAGCGTATGAATGTTTTTGAAATAAAAAATACAGCGTATGTCTTCTGGGAATTTAAAATTATTTTTTGAAATCACAGTGTGGGGTTGCAGACGCAACTGAGCAGTTAACACTTTCACTTTCATTGTACTCTCATTCCTCTTTTCATTTATAAGATGAATAATAAACTCAATTCACAGACATCTAAGCCTGGCTAATCAGTCAAAAAGGTTTTATTACCAAGCATATCTGTGCCTAATTGTGTCTTAGACCCTACATGGACTTAGGAAAATAGCCAGGGGCATTGCCCACCATTTCAAAGCACTTATAATTTAATAAGTAGCTAACATTGATTGAAAACTGGAGTAGCTATATGAATTCAGACAAAGCTGACTTTAGAACAAGGAAGATTATCAGGGATAAATAGAGCATTCATTAATGATAAAGGGGTCAATTCTCCAAGAAAACATCACAATCCTAAACATGTACGCACCTAACCAAAGAGCAAATATATAAAGCAAAAGGTAACAGAAAGGAAAGGAGAAATAAGCAATCCACTCTTAGACACTCCAAAACTCCTTTGCCAATAATTGAGTAATCAAGCAGACATAAGGCCAGTAAAGACATACTTGGCCTACATAGCACCATCAGTCAATCTGACCTAGTTGACATTTATAGAATACTCCATCCAACAACAGTAGAATACGCATTTTTCTCAAGCTTGCAAGAATATTATCCAATATAGACCAAACTGTGGACTATAAAACACCCTTCAGCAAATTTAAAGTTACAAAAAACATACAAAATNGCCTCCTGCCTTTGCTGTGACAGCCCTCCACCCTCTCTGCATGACTAGACCTCTTAATCCCCTCCATGGAGGCACCAGACTCCAGTCCCCACGGTAATGGAAGTAATTCAGGGGACAGCATGTAACTTCTGCTGGTGACACTTGAGCGGTCAGCAGTGGGCAGGTCTATATTTGGGCTTTCACTCATGGCAGGCCTGTTGCTATTTGCAGCCGGAGCCAGCTCGTGTTACCATCACCTTCACCACTTGTAGAACTGTGGCTAAAACGGGCAGGGGCGGCTTGCTGGGCACGCAGAGGTCACCAGGAGGGAAAGCCTGCTGAACGCGAATGCAGTTTCTAGCAGTTACCACAGCCTCCAAGTTAAAAGAAGACTTTATGGATCCTTAAATTAGCAGGCAAGTTTTTGTGTAGTCATTCTTCTAATGCAAAATGTTTACTAGAAACCCAGTAACTTCGTGCCCCAATGTCTTCCTTTAGGTGGGAAAAGATGTCATCTTAAATTGCAGATGTGTGTACCTTGCAGTAAACAATGTGAACGTTTCCTGTGCCTTCTTATAGCAAGGATTCAAGAATGTGGCCTCAGTACAGAGCGTGAAAGCCTCAGATGCAGACAGAGAGAAGCTAGTGGTCCTTGCAGGGTGTCCTTAGAGTATTTTTAGTGCAGGGGTCCGTTTGTCAGAACAGTTCGGAACCTTGAATGTTGATACCGTTTGGGTATGGTATCAGGTTGATAAATACCTTTTATTTTAATCTGCATATGTATGCTGCAAAACCATAATTTTAAGCTTTGATTCAAATACTGAAAAACAGCATCATAATCACTTTTTACTTGTTATGCATCCACCTCCTCCCTCAGAAAGTTTTCAGTTGTAGGCTGTGCAGATTTAAACCATCTTGCAAAACTGTACTGCTGGGCACTTCCTGGTGGTCCAATGGTTAAGACTCTGTGCTCCCAATGTAGGGAGGGGTGCAGGAGACACAGGTTGAATCTCTGCTTGGGGAACTAAGATCCCATATGCCACACTGCCAGAATTAAAACACACACACACACACACACACAAACACTGTACAGCTAACACTTTAAAGCAGATTTCTTTAGCCTTGACTCAGAAATTGCCAGGAGATACATGAGTGAGCTTCTCAAATTGTACACAAAATTATATCTGTGCCCTTATCGGCTACTCTTGGGGAAAGAATTCACAGCTTTCAGTGGAGTCTCAGGGATATCCATGACCCATAAAAGGTTAAAAGACTTGTTTTTATCAGAAATTTTTCTAATTAAAGTGCAGTAACATACTTCCTATGTGAGGAAAGTCTTATACAAAAGTCTTATTTTTTTTTAACTGCAGATCAATTGCATGAGTGGAAGCTACCCAACTAATGTGGTTTTTTACCATTTATTTAATTAATTTATTTATTTGGCTGTGGCAGGTCTTAGTTGTGGCACGTGGGATCTAGTGCCCCAACAAGGGATCTAACCTGGGCCCCCTGCATTGGGAGTTCAGAGTCTTAGCCACTGGACCACCACGGAAATTCCTAATATATTTTTTATAAATTATGATTTATTGCTGTATTTCTCTGAGCCATGGTTTTACACTTATCAAATGACAATTTAGTGTTAATATTCCTCTCTCCCCCAGTTCTGAATATTTTCTTAAGAAATGGAACAAGTTTAGATATTAAAGGGGAAAAGTGAAAGTAACTGTGGGGTGTGTCACAATGTTTCTCCTTTTGTGGCCAAGCTCCCAAAGCGGTTTGTGCTGGTTCATTCAAAGGACGAAAGCTGGTGTGGAAGAACTTTTTTTTTTTTAATCATTGCTGTATTTCCCATATAATACTTTTATTTATTTATTTATTTGGTTCTTTTAAAAAATTTTTTTAATTGGAGGAGAATTGTTTTGTATATATGTGTGTATATATATATATATATATATATCCCTTTTCTCCTGAGCCTCCCTCCCACCCATCCCCATGCCACCCCTCTCAGTCCTCACAGAGCACCAAGCTGAGCCCCGTATGTTATACAGCAGCTTCCCATGAGTTATCTGTCTTACACACAGTAGTGTATATATGTCAATGCTAATCTCCAGATTCATCCCATGCTTTTCTTCCCCCCATGTTCACAAGTCCATTCTCTACATCTTCATCTGTATTCCTGCCCTGCAAATAGTTTCATCAGTACCATTTTTCTAGATTCCATATATATGTGTTAATATATGGTATTTGTCTTTCTGACCTACTTCACTCTGTATAAGAGACTCTAGGTTCATCCTCCTCAGTTCAACTGACTGAAATTCTTTCCCTTTAATGGCTGCATAATTTTCCATTGTATGTGTGTGTGTGTTTCTTTACACAGTCATCCATTGATGGACATGTCTTGACTATTGTGAATAAAGCTACAGTGAACATAGTGCAGATATCTCTTCAAGATTATGACTTCATTTCCTTCAGATCCATACACGGAAATGGGATTGCTGGATTGTATGATAGTTTTATTTTTAATTTTTTGAGGAGCCTCCATACTGTTTTTCATAGTGGCTACACTACACTCAGACCAACAGTGGGCAAGAATTCCCCATTTTCCACATCCTTATCCACACTTCAGTTCAGTTCACTCACTCAGTGGTGTCTGACCCATGGACTGCAGCATGCCAGGCTTGCCTGTCCATCACCAGCTCCCAAAGCTCACTCAAACCCATGTCCATCAAGTTGGTGATGCCATCCAACCGTCTCATCCTCTGTCGTCCCCTTCTCCTCCTGCCTTCAATCTTTCCTAGCATCAGGGTCTTTTCCAGTGAGTCAGTTCTTCACATCAGGTGGCCAAAGTATTGGAGCTTCAGCTTCAGTCCTTCCAAGGAATATTCAGGACTGATTTCCTTAGGATTGACTGGTTTGATCTCCTTGCAATCCAAGGGACTCTCAAGAGTCTTCTCCAACACCACAGCTCAAAAGCATCAATCTTCGGCGCTCAACTTTCTTTATGGTCCAACTCTCACGTCTATACATGACTACTNTGTGTGTGTGTGTGTGTCCCTGGCTTTTGTTTCTGTTGGGATACAGACTTACCATGAGATGTGTCCTGCTTCACTTGACGCATCTGTACAACAGGCTGTGTTGATGAGGACATTCCAGGACCATCCAGCCAGGGTCTAGTAGTAAGCAAGGTTCTTACCAGCAACCCCAGGCTCTCGCCGTCTTCACCTGGATGCTGGGGTTGGGAGCAAAGCGCTAGTCCCAGAGCCTCTTGCTTGGCGATGCTGCCTCTGGGAGTGACCTTCATTCATCCCTTCCTCCTCCCAGGAAGTGGCCAGGTGTCCTTGGACCTAGTGGTGGACCAGTGCACTGTGGAGCCAGTATCTTTTGCATCAGTGCTGCGTGGTCATTGTACTCAGCCTCAGCAGACATGGCTGAAGCGATGTTCACCATTCTTTCCCTAATGAAGAGCTTGGTGGCACTAGAGGATGGGACTGAAGCTTTCTGGCCCCCAGGTGCTATGCACCCTGTCCTAGAGTTTCAGGAGTGAAATTTCCTGATGGGGATACAGAGCCGAGAGGCCAGTTGCCTGAGTGGTGTGGGGGTGGTTAGGGTAGCAGCATCTTTGTCCCCTAATAGCTGCTGGAAGTGGCCTCTCCGTGTGGTGCTGATGGAGGAGATGGAGGAACAGCATCCTATGGGCACATCAGAGTGAAGGAGGGAAGAGACAAGACCCACGGGAGCTCAGCTGGGCTGCGTCCATGTGGCCACATCCCCACTGTCCCCACTATGGTCAGAGAGGGACACTTGGTTCTTGTATTTTTGTCTTGCCATCAGCAAAAACCAGGGTGACACCATGGAGGGGTGTGTGAGGGGCTTCCCAGCAGGGTCATGACCATGATGACGGAGAGCGACATTTGGTGCAATGCCCCAGATAAAGAGGGGCTTCCCAGGTGGCTCGGTGGTAAAGAATCCACCTGCCAGTTCAGGAGATGTGAGTTCAATCCCTGAGTCAGGAAGATCCCCTGGAGGAAGAAATGGCACCCTGCTTCCAGTATTGTTGCCTGGAGAACCCCATGGACAGGGGAGCCTGGAGAGCTACACAGTCCATGGGGTCGTGAAGAGTCCAACATGACTAAGCACGCACCCAGACTGTAGCCCGCCAGGCTCCTCTGCCCATGAGATTTCTCAGGCAAGAATACTGGAGTGGGGTGCCGTTTCCTTCTCCAAGGGATCTTCCTGACCCAGGGATCGCATCTGCGGATTCCTATACTTGCAGGCACGTTCTTTACCACTAGGTCCACCTGGGAAGCCCAGTGATTAAAAATTGTATTGATAAATTAATCCAGAAGGAAAACAATATTTCTTTATTTTTTATTATTACTGTTTTGGAGCCTTGCCATGTGGCATCTTAGTTCCCTGACCAGGGATCAAGCCTGCACCCCCTGCAGTGGAAGCACAGGGTCCTAACCACCAATCCCAAGAAAGTCCTGACTGCCGTGTAAATACCGCATTTTCTGATGGCCTGATTGTGAAACCCAGGGACCCTGCCCTGTGCTCCCTTGACTGCTCTGCGTCGTTTGCTCCTACTCACCCCTCCTTCTCCCCTGGCTCGGCTGTGATCACCTCAGGCCACTGCCGGCCGGAATCTTTGCTGACTCCCTCCCTCAGCTGCTCCTCATGTGCTGGCAGTCCCCAGGCTTCCAGCTGGTTCTGCCCACTGTCCATGTGCTCCGGGTGATCTTGGCCACACTCACAGCTTCCATGTCCCCTGGTCTGAAAACGACTCGAAGCCCTTGTCTCTGGCCTTCACCTCTCCCCAGGCGCAGGCAGAGCCCAGAGGAGGAGCCGCCTCCCTGACAAGCCCCCAGCACCTGAGACCTGACACCCTCACATGTTGCTCAGTCACTCAGTCGTGTCCAGCTCTTTGCACCCCCATGGACTGCAGCACGCCAGGTTCCCCTGTCCTTCACTATCTCCCCGAGCTTGCTCAAGCTCACGTTCATCTAGTCGGTGATGCCATCCAACCATCTCATCCTCTGTCACCCCCTTCTTCTCCTGCCCCCAATCCTTCCCACAGGTCTTTTCCAATGAGTTGGCTTTTTGCATCAGGTGGCCAAAGTTGTCACCTCTCATTTTCCTCTTCTTTCTAGTTTTATGTGTGGTGGGGCATTGACCCTGTCTCTCAAGCCACACGCCTGCAACCATCTCTGTAGACCATGCTAGGAGGTAGCTGGAGGCCCAGTTGGCTCAGCAGCTGTCCAGAGAACCCACATTCTTCACCCTCTCCGCTCTCTGGCCTTAGTGTCTATGAGGTCCTGAACTGATCCTCGGGGTCCCAATCCCCACGCTGGATACTCCTGCTATCAGCCTTCAGGTTCATCCTCGTTTCTCAGTCTCTGCCTGCAGGGCCCAAGGATCACTTAGCTCTTCTACCCATACCCTTGGGGGAAAGAATTGTCCATGCAGCCAAGGCTGCTCAGAGACAACACTTTGCCCAGTTGACCCAGACCTCCATCCTCACTCTCAAGACAGCCCACCAGGCTTCTCCTGCTGCCTGCCCCCATGCACTCTGAGTTCTGTCTTGTAAGCCATGGGGAAAGGCTAAGGGCAGTGAGAAGGATAAGAGAGGACTTCCCTCTCCCCCCAAAAAATAAAAAAAAATAAGAATAAATTAAGAATAAAATAATAGTTTTTCCGTCTGGATTAAATTTATCAATACAATTTTTAATCATAGGGCTTCCCAGGTGGCCCTAGTGGTAAAGGGTCTGCCTGCCAATGCAGGACACATAAGAGATGGGGTTTGATCCCTGGGAAGATCCCCTGGAAAGGAAATGGCACCCCAGTGCAGTATTCTTGCCTGGGCAATCCCATGGACAGAGGAGCCTGGCAGGCTACAGTTCATGGGGTCACAAACAGCTGGACACAACTGAGCATCTGAGCACATTCACACAAGCAGTATGACATAATGCATTGCACACTTTGGCAGATAATTATTGAACAAAAGAAAAAAGTAAAATGGAAATGTATTTCTTAATAACGTAGATGAGACTTTTTTTTTAATTTATGCATCCATGGATGAAGATGACATATTCTAGAATGCAACAGCAATCAGTGCCAGTTGTCTTTCTATTTTTCATTTTGTAGTTGTAAGCACCAAGCAAACTTGTTTACCTACAGAAGTAGATGGAAAATGAAGCTGTTTTATTATAGCAATGTCACTCAATTCTCTGAACTCTTCCCAAAGTGTATGTGAAAAACTACATAGTAATATGTCATGAAAAATCATTTTAGACCATGTATGAGATGACACTTGATTAGATCTTCCTTCAATTTTGTTGAAAGCAAAGAATTTGAAACCACTCAACTTACAAAAAATTTTCTTATCCATTCAATAAATGTCATTCACTCTTTCGACACCCTTTCATTTAGCCCACTGGGGTTTTTTTAATTCCAAAGCAATGAAATCTCACAGTGGAATGTAATAGTCAGGATGAGTGAGAGTTATAGCTCTACATTTCTAATAAAAAGATGAAGGGCTATTGTGAAAAGATCACCTACAGGAAGCCTCTACTGCTGGCTCATTGCCAGGCTGAGCAGCTCTGGGAAAGATTAAATGTTATGTTGCACATCTGGAAACTGGTACTGTTAAAACTATCCATGGCTGTGTCCCCCTCGGAAAGTCTTAGTGTAGAGGAGGGAGAGACGTTTAACAAGAGGGAAAAAGCTTACTTTAGGCTGGAACAGTAGAGTAGTTGTCTATTACTGCATGATAATTCTTTGCCAAAATTTCCTAGCTTCAAACAGTAAACAAATGTTTATTGTCTTGCGTGGTTCTTGAGGGCCAGGAATCTGAAAGCAGCTCAGCTGCAAGATTTAGCTGAGGGTCTCTCGTGAGACCTGGTGACCACTCTCAGTCATTCCTCCCACAGCAGTTCCCAGCCTTTTTGGCACCAGGGGTGGTTTCATGGAAGACAGTTTTCTCATGAACTGGGATCAGGGGATGCTTTCAGGATGATTCAAGGGCGTAGTATTTATTGTGCACTTTCTTTCTTTTATTATTACATCAGCTCCACCTCAGATCATCAGGCATTACATCCTGGAGTGCAGTGCACTTTATGCCTGTACAGTGCTTCCTACTCTTCTTTGCTTACCTGCCTGCCAACCTGTCTCACTTCTGCCTTCGTGCTATGATAAAAAAAAATCGACAGTAACAAGTGTTGACAGGGATGTGGGTAAATCAGATCCTTCATACAATGCTGGTAGAGATGTGAAAATAATACAGCCACTTTGGAAAACCATCTGGTATTCCTCCAAAAGTTAAACAGAGAGTTACTATTTTATCCAGAAATCCCACTCCTTGGCATCTACCTAAGGGAGATGAAACATATATGCACACAAAAACTTGTACATATTTTAGTAACATTATTTAGCATGGCCAAAAAGTGGAATCAACCCAAATGAAATGGGAAGTGGTGCGAATCAACAGATGACTAGATAAACAAAATATGATATATCCATACAATAAGATATTATTCAGCTCTATTAAGAAATGAAGTGTTGACATATGCTACAACCTGGATGAACCTTGAAAACTATGCTAAGAATGAGTCTCATCACCGAAGACCACATACCATACAATTCTATCTATATGAAATGTCCAAATAGGAGTATCTGTAGAGATAGAAAATAAATTTGTGGTTGCTTAGGACTAGTGGAAATGAGAGAATGTGAGTCATGATAGCTAATGAGTGCAGAGTTTCTTAATATTTATTTTGCTGTGCCAAGTCTTAGTTGTAGCACAAGAGATCACTGATCTTCGTTGTAGTGTGTAAACCACGCAGCATGTGGGATCTAGTTTCCTGACCAAGGATCAAACCTGGGCCTGCTGCATTGGGAGCTCAGAGTCTTAACCACTGTACCACCAGGGATGTCCCCAGAGTTTCTTTTTGAGGTGATGGAAATGGTCTAAAAGTAACTGTGAAGATCATTGCTCGTTTTGGTGACTATGCTAAAAACCACTGAAGTATAGCCTTTAGGCAAATGGGTGGTTGTTTAGTCACTAAGTCATGTCCAACTCTTGTGACCTCATGGACTGTAGCCTGCCAGGCTCCTCTGTTTATGTAAACTATGTATCAGTTAAAGCAAGGGGCTTCCCTGGTGACTCACATGGTGAAGAATCTGCCTGCAATGCAGGAGATTCAGGTTCATTCCGCTGGAGAAGGAAATGGCGACCCACTCCAGTATTTTTGCCTTGAGAATCCCATGGACAGAGGAGCCTGGTGGGCTCCTGTGGGATCACGAAGAGTTGGACACGACTGAGCAACGAACACTAAAGTATTACCAAAAAATAGTATAATGGCAGTTCTGTGCCAAGAAGCAAGCAGGGACTTTAGAGTCCAACAGGCTGTGTTAACAAGGCTTTCCAAGAAGCAGGCACCAAATTAGAAGTTAGATACACACTGTTTTATTAGGGGACTATAATCTAGGGGACTAGATAAATATAAATAAAATATAGGGGACTATGTTTTATTAGGGGACTGTAATTATAAACTATAATCTCACGCTGTTTTATTGTGTGAGATTATAAAGGGGAAAAAGATAGGAAAGACTGGGGTCAGATATGGATAGAAGGAAGGAAGTTTTGAAGAATCGTCCTAGCCCACCACACACTCTAGGAAAGGTCTGGCATGGCCGTCCAGAAGTCCTGCAGCCAAGATTTGCCACCAGGGTAGTTTTGTGTCAATCAGAAATGGATCTGCCTTGGTGTCCCTGCTACGCTTTGTCATCGGATGGGAGACACCAACAGGAAGTGTGTCCTCCGGGCGAATGTGACAGTGACTTTCAGAGTGTAGCTGAAACCCCTGGTTATGGCCCCTATAATTGGATCTCTGCGAGGCTCAGTCTCATGGCCACTACACACACTCAGATTCGAATCCCAGTTCAACAACTTAACAGCCGTGTCACCTTCCTTGCACAAGATATCCTCTGGGAGCCAATTGTTTCCCAGTCTGTAAAATGGGGATAATAGTAGTGGCTACCGCACAGAAAAATGTATGTGAATTTTCTCAGCACAGGGACTTCCCTGGTTGCCCAGTGGTTCAGACTTTGCACTTCCACTGCAGGGAGCACAGGTTCGATCCCTAGTCTGTGAGCTAAGATCTCACCTGCCCTATGGCTAAAAAAAAATTAATTTATTGCCTAGCACAGGAGAAAATACACAGTAAGTGCTCAACATGCAGTAGCTACTACTAATATTGTATTTGCTGCTGTTATTATTATTTATTTCTAGATTTTATGCACCTCCATTAAAATAGTAGACCTCATAGTCTATATATAGTGAGTACTCTGTCTATGTTAATTAGTATCGTATTATAAGTCTTTCCCCAAGGTATCATTTGCTCTCCCTAACATTTTAAAGGCTACATTATATTTCACAGGGTGTACATATTCTAGTTTTTCATGATTCTCCTAATCATTAGGGCTTTACATTTTTTATTTTTCAGCTATTATAAAAAAATTTTGTGGTAGACATTTTTATATAGAAATAATGTTTTCTGCTATATTTGAGATTTTTTTCTTTAGGGTCCTATAAAAAGTCAATTAGGCTAGGAAGTGTGGACTTTTTTTTATTTCTGGCTGTGCAGCATGTGGGATCTTAGTTCCTCCACCAAGGATCAGACCTGCACCACCGGCACTAGAAGCGCAGTCTTAGCCGCTGGGCCACCAGGGAAGTCCCTGAGCAGCGCGAACATCTCTCAGGCTCTTGATCCATGTTGCCACATTCACTCTCCAGAAAGGTGGGGTTGTGTACATTCTAACCAACAACATGTAAGAGTATTCATTTCATGGGCCCTTCCTGCATCTTGGGGTTCGAAAGGCAAAACAGCATCTACATGTTTATTCTCTATTATTCGTACATGAGTTTATGTGCTCAGTCATGTCTGACGCTTTGCAGCCCACCAAGCTCCTCTGTCCATGGGATTTTCCAGGCAAGAATACTGGAGTGGGTTGCCTTTTCCTCCTCCAGGGGATCTTCCGACCCAGGGATCAAACTCAAGTCTCCCACATCTGCTGTGTCTCTTGCACTGCAGGTGGATTGTTTACCCACTGAGTCATTGGGGAAGGCCCTGTTACTCATAAGGATGAACTATTTTCCAAGTGGTTTTGTATAGGTAACATGATATGCAAAGGAAATTATTTTGTGAATATTCCTTACTACTGAGATTTTTCTTTTCAATTAATTTACATAATTTATTTACTAATAATTGCCTGAAACACTTCCTATTATTTTGCCTTTTGGGATTTTTAGGTTTTTAAATGTATAGAGATCATTTGTTAATCAAATCAATTTATGGTTTGTTTGTTTTTTTCATAATTTCTCCTGTTTCTTTTAAGCTTTGGAAGCCCATAGTCCTGTAGAAAGCAAATCTTTCTTTACAGGTTGTTTAAAGTGAAACTGCAACTGAGCTGCTCAGATAGTTTGTGGTTTTTTAAATTAATTAATTATTTATTTATTTTCGGCTGTGCTGTGTCTTCATTGCTGTGCAGGCTTTCTCTAGTTGCAGCAAGTGGGGGCTACTCTCTAGTTGTGACACACGGGCCTCTCACTGCGCTGGCTTCTCAGATGATGGGCTCTAGCGCACGCGGGCTTCCGTAGCTGTGGTGCACGGGCTCAGCTGCACAGCATGTGGGATCTTCCAGGATCAGGTATTGAACCCGTGTCTCCTGCATTGGCATTCTACCAATGCCAATTTAGGAAATGCCAAAATTAGGGAAGCCCCCGGTTGATATTTTTGTTCATAATTTCTCCTCTCTCTTTTAAGCTTTGTTGTGTCTGACTCTTTGCCACCCCATGGACTGTAGCACACCAGGCTTCCCTGTCCTTCATTATTCTCCAGAGTTTGCTCAAACTCATGTCCATTGAGTCAGTGATGCCATCCAACCATCTCGTTCTCTGTCGCCCGCTTCTCCTTCAGCCCTCAATCTTTCCCAGCATCAGGGTCTTTTCCAATGAGTTGGCTCTTGGCATCAGGTGGCCAAAGTATTGGAGCTTCAGGAAGTCCATCCTCCTGCAGAAAGCAAACCTTTTCTTACAGATTGTTTAAAGGGAAACTGCAACTGAGCTGCTTAGATGAAATTAGTTTTTTTAATGCGATGAGTTAAGCCCAGTGAAATAACCATCTACTGCAACGACCTTCTCAAAAATGGGGTTTTGTGTTCTAGGACCCAGGAGAGCCACTAAGGACTGTCCGGGAAGAGTCCTCCTTGTGCAGACGTGCTGCCTAGAGCTGCGATGGAGGAGGGAGCTGGGGAGGCACCGGGACTGGGCAAGTCTGCTGCTTCTAAAGATTTCCGCTTCTATCACATGGATCTGTATGACTCTGAAGACAGACTGCAGATCTTCCCAGAAGAGAGTACTCGGATGAGAAGAGAAGGTGTCCAAGCTGAAATGACCCATGAGCCCATGAGAGGGGGCATGAAAGGGAAGGCTCCGAGAGTCCTTGGAGAGGAAGTGGATGAACTTGTCCATCTCTATGGACTTGAAGATGATCAAGAATTAGGGGACGAGTTTACTGAGGAAAACACACCCAGAATAGAGGTTTCAGAATATCCTTCTTATATGATGATGGGAAGTGAGCAGAGAGACTGGAGACTTACTGGTGAGGCGGCTCAGGGTGAGGACCTGGGCTTCATGGGGTGGGGCTCAGCAGGCCAGTGCCAGGACTTGCGGGAAGCCTACAGGTACAGCCACGGCCGTGCCAGTGAGGAGTACGAGTGCTACGTCATCCCAGAGGAGGAGGACGAGGAAGAAGCGGCTGACATCTTCTGTGTCACTTGCAAAACTCCAATAAGAACGTCAGAAAAGGATCAGGATGAACACAAGCAGCATGAGGTGACCCCGCTCAGTAAAGCCCTGGAGAGCGCCAAGGTAAGTAGGGCTGCTTAGGTCTTCTTTCTGTTGAGATTGTATTTGTATCTCAAGTATGTAGGTGGGGAGTGAATCTAAAATGCCTTCTATGAAAGAGAGAGAAAAAACATTGTGTTAATGTCTTCTTGGGATCCTCTATTTGACAGGATGAAATTCACAAAAATATGTACAAGTTGGAAAAGCAAATTATTGAGATGGAAAACTTTGCAAGTCACTTAGAAGAGGTTTTCATCACGGTGGAGGTAAGAGCACACTCAGTGACTCCGTCAGATACATGCAGCCATGAGTGGTTGAGTCAGCAGCTGTGTCTGGTATGAATTAGGGAACCTGTTTCTTGGAATGTATGATGTTGATGCAGCTCCTTTTCCCTCACCCCTCTGTCTGCCTTCCCATAGCACAGGGGCATAAACCTGCAGAACCAATTACCTGGCTCTCGTGGGCTGGGTCTTCAGTACCTTTACCTCCACTCGCACTATAAGTTAGGACTCTTTCATGGGCCAGCCAAAAAGACATTACAAGACACCCATCCTGTCACTGATATGTTCTTTTCCTTAGATGTTACCTGTTTCTCACACTGCCAGTAAGTTTCTGTGCGTGTCACCAAACATGTCACGGTTCCCTGGGTGTGCCTCGTAGGTGTATCATCTACTGCTGGACACCAGCACACAACCTAGCCATCGGGATGAGGTAGCCCACGAATGGGACCAGAGGACTTCCTGTGTCCTCTCCCTTCATGTGGGTGCTCTACCTCTGTTAATGCGGCCTCAGATTGCATCAGTGGAAACATCTTGTGTGAATGAACGAAGCTCTGGGCCCCTTTCCCATGAAGCTAGACTTTCCTCCCCACCCCCACTCTTAAAAGGGAGTGGAGCTATTGCACTAAGCTCCTATGGAAGACAGAGGGAAGGGACCAGCCCTTCCATATCTAAGCACTGGGTGGTGGGTGACAGGAGGGTAAGTGTACAGCAGCCAGGAAAAAGCACCCTACACTCCGTGCTGCCCGCTGCTCTCAGTTCACAGTGTCTCTGTAAGGATTCTGGCCTCTTCCTTTACACTCAGCACTCGTGGGGGTCATCTACCGCTTCTCCCTCTCTTCAAGCATTCTGAGCAAGTCTTACAAATACAGTCAGTACTCAGTAAATACTCCCTGAACCCGCAGAGCTCTCCAGGGTTTCCAGTCCAAGTGGGACCAGGAGTTGATAAAATTTAATTAATATTTCCCACCCATTGTATTCCAGGATTAAATACTGGCACAGCCCTCTCTCTGTCTTCCTGCTTTTTCTGATCTATTAGGTGGCACCACCTGGGTTATTCCCCTCCCCCTGCATCTTTTTCTTGGTTGTTATGAGGATCTGTGTGATCCTGATGTTTGTATAATTCCAACCATCAAGGAGTGGAGGTGAATATCATGAGATGTTGAGAGCTCAAGAGGGAAAGCAAGTTAGATAGGACTCTTCCAGGGCTGACGTCTTCATGTTAAGGTCCAGAGTTCCAGTGGCAGGCTGACTCATTATGGTAATGATAATCATGATAATCTTCCAAGTCCGTTGTCATGGTGATGGGAGGTGGCTACACCAGAGGTGGGTGGGGTATGGGGAGGAGGATTGTAAAATGCCACCAGCAAAGAAAGCAATACTTCTTGTTAAGATTATCCCTGGGGTTCTAGCTGGAGACTCCTGGCCCTAATTCCACCTTTGTCCACCTCAGCATCCTGGCGAGAGACAATAAGATTAACAGAGAGGGACCAAAACATCTCTGAGTAGATGCATTTTCATGCCTCAAATGACTCTGCAGTCAACATACATGCACTGAAATGACAGCTGAGATCAACTATATCTTGCAGGAGAATTTTGGAAGACAAGAACAAAACTTTGAGTCTCATTACAATGAGATCTTGGAAACACTTGCTCAAAAATATGAAGAAAAAATACAAGCTCTAGGGGAGAAAAAGAAAGAGAAACTGGAAGCTTTATATGGACAACTGGTCAACTGTGGAGAAAATCTTGACACCTGCAAAGAACTGATGGAAACAATAGAGGAGATGTGTCATGAAGAGAAGGTTGATTTCATAAAGGTCAGTAATGAAGTGAAATGAAATAATGACCTGGAATGACAGTCATGGCCAGAGTAGGTTAGATTGTCCCCTCTCTGCCTGGAGGGGTTGGAACCGACTTTCATGGCCAGCATCCATCTGATTCCACTGGATATGTAACCATGACAACACATCCCCCATCTCACTGCACAGCTTCACTGTGGGTAGCCGAGCAGGCTCGTACACAGCTGACCCTCCCCTCCACCACTGCTCAGCTAACAGCAGAGTCTGTATTCCTCTGTCCTGGTTACCCAGAGATAGGTGCTCTCACCGTGGAATGGGACAAAAACAGGACTCTGAGACTTTTCTGGCCATCTCAGATGATCTCTCAGAGGTCGGGGGAGAAAGATGTCCAGGCTAGAAAGGTACCTCCTGTTTCTCAATTACAAGTGCTGCCGTTAGACATCTTAATTCATAAGCTCAGACATGCAAACAAAGTCCTTAAAATCATCCTCAATCTGACTCCAAGTCCCCATGCAGCCAGACTGGGAATTTCAATCTCAGCCAGAGCCGGGGTCTCCTTTCTTTAGGGTCCCACAGGAATATGGGGCAGACGTGGGATCCAGGATGTGAGGAAGGGGCCCCTAGCCTCCAGAGCTTCCTAGTTGCCAAATATGCCCTTTCCATTGGCCATGCCCATAGTGGTCCTCCAAGCCCCACAGCCCCTCCCTCCTGCCATGCCTGGGGTGAGGGCGGGGTGCGTGATGGAAGCTGGACAGCAGGTTGGCAGCCACCGTCAGAGCCCTCAACACTCAGACCATTTGAACCAATTTGTCCACAGTATCACTGTAGCTCACAGACATAATCTAGAATGTGGAGAAAGAGATATATGAATATGTCTTCTCTGTTATTTATAGTAGTGAGAAATTAGAAACAGCCAAAATGTGCAACAATAAAGTAAATGATGGAGTTCCCATTCAATGAACCGAGACGCAGTCTTTCAAATTGATGATCCCCAAGACCATTTGTCACCTGCAAAGTGCTCACGTCATGTTAATGGGAAGAAACTGCATAGGCGTTGTGAGAGTTGTTTTTGTTTAGGGTGTGGACGTGGCTGATTTTTCTCTTCTCCTAACTTCCAAGTTTTAAGATACATTTATATTATTATATAGTTTGAAAAAGAAATTTATTTCCAAAATCAGTTTAATATTCTTTTCTCTTTCTCCTCCTTTTTAGGATGCTGTGGCTATGGCTGACAGGTGATGCTTTTATTCTGATGTGTATTTTCTTTTTCTGCTCCTTTTACCCCTAGATACCTGACTAGATATGAGTTTTCCTTGGTTATACGCTCCCAAGCTCAGCTTTTGTGTCTGCCCCTAAGAGTAAATAGCACTGGCTTTGGAAGGACAGTGTGGGACCACAAGGACTCTCTGGTACCAAATCTTAGAATCTCAGGGCTGGAAGGGAGCATATGGTGAGACTCAGCCTTCAAGCCGGGGTGGGGTTTCCCCGAGCCCCTCCTTTCACCAGGAGGAACAGGAATCCAGAGAGTGGGCCTTCCCTGGTGGTCCAGTTATTAAGACTCCACACTTCCACCACAGGGGACGTGAGTCGAGCCCTGTTTGGGGAACTATGATCCCACATGCCATGTGGTCAAAAAGCAAAAAAGTCAGAGTGTCCCCAGCGTCCCCCAGCTAAGCCAGGACCCAGGCTGTGTGCTGCAGAAAGCATGCACATTATGGAGTCAGATAGGAATTTAAATCCTGATACCCCCATGACCTTGGGCAAGTCCAACCAGTCTCTTAGGACTCCCCTTCCTTACTGACAAACAGGGATAGCTTTGTGGGAATAAAATCAGACAATGTCTGTAAAGCAACACAAACAGTGAAGTTTAATAATGTCAGGGTTAAGAGCATGAGCTTTGGCAAAAGACAGACATGGCTTCAAATTCTGCCTCTGCTCCTTACAAACCCTGTGACAGCCGGGAGCAGGTGCAGGAGACCCAGAGCCTCAGTTCATGCTCATTGACTTGGGGGTACTTGACCGTGTGGAGAGGCTGTGTCTCTGGGTCCTGGGGTGGTGTGGAGGTGGGAGCTCCCAGGTCAGCACCTAAGGATCTCCCAGAAGGTGTGGGTCTGGGGCTTTTTGGCCCACATCCCCCAGGCCCCCAACCCTCCGACGTGACCCTACCCCTTCTCTCCTCAAAGGAGTAAACCAGCCACACCTACCCCTTCCAGTGACTTCATAGGTCAGTCACTGAAGCATAGGCCAGAAGGCTGCCCGCAGCATTTTAAAATAAGGAAATAAGAGTTCAGCTGGGGACTTCCCTGGCAGGTGCAGTGGTTAAGATTCCACATTTCCAATGCAGGGGGTGCAGGTTCATTCGATTCCTGGTTGGGGAACTAAGATCACACACGCCACCTGGTGCGGCCAAAAACAAAATAATTATTTTAAAAAAGAGTTCAGCAAAGAGGCCCTCATTGCTGCTCGCTAGTGACCCTGGGGAAGAGTATCCCTCCATTCTTGTTAGTGTGTCTTTTTATACCGATAGACTTGGAAAATTCCTGAAAACAAAAACAGATGTGGAGATCTCAGCACAGCCTGACTTTGAAGACCAGACCTTGGATTTCTCTGATGTGGAGGAGCTGATGGGCTTGATAAATACCATCCCAGGTGCGTGTCTCACCTGGGTGCATACCTGACACCAGTTTTTCTGAGCTTTGAGTTAAAAACTTTGATGGCTAAAAAAAATCATAAAGATCTAGAAACAGGCATTTTCCCCCACCAGCTGCATGAGCTTCGTGTTTTTGTCTTTATGGCTTATAAGGGTGAAAATAGAGGTTGACCTTCCTGGGATAAATATCCTCCATCCCTCTCCAGGGTGCCAGCATCTGGTCCCCATCAGCCTATCTTACTCCAAACAAGTACCCCGAATTTTATTTCCTTGAATGTTATATTTATGTCCCTCTCAAGTGGTTGTTTTTAGCATAGGATTAAGAGATGCATTTTGGAATCCTCTGGAGCTGGTGAGAATCCCAGCCCTGCTACTTCCTACCTGTGTGACCCTGGACAACTTCCCTAACCTCTCTGAGCCTTGGTTTCCCTGGTAAAATGGATATAACAATGACTCATGAGGACATGGTGAACACTAGATAAGTAATGTATGTATATAGCACGTCACATGGTGCCAGGTAGCTCTTAAAAATCTTATTGTGAGGACTCATTTTTTAACACTGATACTAGAATTTAATACCATCTTTCCTTTCTCATCCAGCAACACCCAGCAACATTATGAAAAATATTTTATATTATCATTTTAGCTTTTCCTTCTTCAAAAGACTTTTTTGCAATCTTTTTGAAGATTAATTTTTGGCTGCGCTGGGTCTTCGTTGCTGCGTGCAGGCTTCCTGTGGTGGCCGCAGGCAGGGGCTACTCTTTAGCTGCAGTGCACAGGCTTCTTGTTGCAGTGGCTTCTTTTGTGAAGCCCGGGCTCNAGGTAAAACTGTAACTAAGTTGTCGCTGACTGGTGACATGGGGCTTGGCACACAGAGCTCCAGTTTGGGCCTGTGGTCTTGTTCATTTGTTTTTAATATTTATTTATTTAGCCGCGCTGAGCCTTAGTTGCAGCACGTGGACTCTTAGTTCCAGGGCAGGAATCGAACCTGGGCTCCCTGCATTGTGAGCACAGTCTGAACCACTGGACCACAAGGAAAGTCCTCAATCTCTCTCTTTTTTAAGGAACAAGTGAACCAAATCTTTTTGTTACTGTAAAAAGCCCTGTTGCTGAAAAAGCACACAGAGTGGGCTTGTCTCCTCCTCACCTGTGACCAGCAGTGTACCTACTTTCTTCTGATCTTCAGCATCAGGCAGCCGGGCTTTGAGAGCAAAGGTTGTGCCGCCTTATGAATGGGGTTTTTGAACACCTGCATCCACCCTTCCTGACCACTTCCTGACTGACCCCAGCAGTTGGTGTCACTCACCTGCACAGCCAGGCATGGGTCACCCCACATGACACATACTTCTCCTTTCTGAAATCAGGTGCGCTGCAGTCATGGGAAACCTAATCCCGGTCCGAGGGCGCCATTACTGGGAGGTGGAGGTGGACGAGGGTTTGGACTACACGGTGGGTGTGGCCTTTGAAGATGTCCCCAGACAGGAGGACCTGGGGGCAAACCGTCTCTCGTGGTGCATGAGGCACACATTTGCATCATCCAGGTAAGGCGAAATCTGGGTGCCTGAGATCAAAACGTACTTTGGTAAGAATAGAGGGTCCACGTTATGTTTTCTAAAATATGCTAAGATGTTTCAGGACTCATTTCCTGCCCCTTTCCCTAAAGTCCAGCTAGAAAGAGAAAGCAGCTCTGGGTACTTTTGATAAAATAGCTAAAATTTATGGAGCGCTTATTCTGTGTTAAGCATTGCTCAGCAACCTTACACATACTGTCTCATTCGCTTCTCACAGTTGTATTGTCCCATTTACTTGCTTCGGCTGTGCGGGATCTTCGCTGCTTCTCGGGCTTTCCTCTAGTGGCGCCGAGCAGGGGCTACTTACTCTCCAGGTGCAGTGTGCGGGCCTCTCATTGCGCTGGCTCCTCTTGCTGTGGAGCGCAGGCCCTAGAGCATGAAGGCTCAGTAGTTGTGGCTCCTGGGCTCTAGAGCGTAGGCGTAATAGTTGTAGCACTTGGGTTGTTACTCTATGGCATGTGGGACTTTCCCAGACCAGAGAGGGAAACTGCATTTCCTGCACTGGCAGGTGGATTCTTGACACAGAGCCACTGCCAACATGGATTCAGGGCTTGGATTCAAACCCAGGCAGTCTGGCTCCAAAGACAGCATTCTTTACCACTAAGTGATTGGTTTTACATTTATGTTCAACTTCAGTGTTACTAAATGAAGTTTGACTCGAAGCCCTAAATCCAACTTTTTTGGTAGATGTGGGCAGAAGCTGAATGGTTATGATTAATTCTGGTTTGCTTCTGCTGCTAAAAGCATTCTGTCCTCTAATGGAGGAAAATCCACAAGGCCCAGGCCAATGGACACTTCCAACTTAGAAGGCCATGAGTGCAACCTCCCTCCATCTCAAAAATTGCAAAAAATTTTATCACCTCACTTTCCCAGCATTGTGTGTACTATGGGGTCTCTGACCCTCAACTTGCTGAAACCTATTAATATTTCACGCAGTGAAACCTCAATCGTGGTTAGCTAAATGTCGTCATGCCCAAGCAAAGGTGAGACCAGCCTTCCTTCTGTAAGGTATTAGGACTAAAATGCGCTCTAAAATGCACTCTGCTAGACCTCAGACCCAGTTTGGAGAATGCAAGAGACACCGTGCATGGAGCCACACACAGTTTTTTAATATTCTGCCTGAAGTAAGACTAAAAAGCAATCTCCTCTCTTAGTTAAGAACAAGGGGCATAAAGGAAGAGTGGGCATCTGTGTGGAGTGGGAGGGGTAAGGCTAAAAGAAGGGCGGGAACACATGACAGAGTAGGACAGGAAGGGCAAAAAGCTGAGCGCTGGAGCAGGCTTGTAGTCCCACCTTGGAAAGATGTCAGGGTGTGTGTGTGTTTTCACAGCGGGGGACTTGCACTTTTCGACTCAGTCTTAGACTCTATAGGTGGTGGGAGGGAAAGTAGAGGGTGACTGCTCAGTTGAGAAAAAATAAGGTGAACTGGGATGGAAATGGGCTGGTTTGCTCCAGCATGTTCTTAAGTGTTCACCCCAACTGTGTGGACCCCCATGCTGGCACACAGAGCTCTTCACGCGTCCATAGTGGGGCAGCGTTAGGCAATTCCCTTGGCGGGCTTTGGCTTCAGCCATTTCCAAAGCACCCAGGAGAGGCAACCTCCCTTCATGGTGCAATCCTCCCCCGGCAGGAGATGGTGCCGGTGCATACAGTACTGAGTGGTGACAGCCCCCAGGCGCCCCACTTGGTTTGAAAGTTTAAGAACGGGATGCCTCACAGTAACGTGCAGATTATACAAAAAGGCCCCGTTTACTGCATGAAAGATCGTGAAGTTCCCTGTTTCAAATGTCTTTTATTTCAGGGGATTTACACATCTGAACCTTGAAATCCACATTTTTAAACATATGATTTCTATACAAATTTTGATGCAGTATGAGTTTATGATACCGTGTGTTAAGTTTTCTAGGTTAAGTGGCTGCTCAAAAACAGTTTTGAAATGTAAGTTNTTCAGGGGATTTACACATCTGAACCTTGAAATCCACATTTTTAAACATATGATTTCTATACAAATTTTGATGCAGTATGAGTTTATGATACTGTGTGTTAAGTTTTCTAGGTTAAGTGGCTGCTCAAAAAGTTTTGAAACGTAAGTTTCTTAGGACAAAGAGATGTATAGTTTTAGAAATGGCCTGTTACTTTGATAGTCATTTAATGAAAGAAAATAATATGATCATAGGAGTATTTGAAAATTGAAATGTTCTGTAAATAGCCCATCCACAGTTTCTGAAGCTTTGCTATATCAACATTTAATCTTCAGGCATAAGTATGAATTTCTACACAACAAGACGACTCCAGACATAAGAATAACGGTTCCCCCAAAGAAGATTGGTATTCTGTTAGACTATGAAAATGCAAAGCTGTCATTTTTCAATGTGGACATTTCCCAGCATCTGTATACATTCAGCTGTCAGCTTCACCAGTTTGTGCATCCCTGTTTTTCCCTGGAAAAACCTGGCTGCCTGAAGATACACAACGGCATTTCAATGCCAAAGCACGTCACTTTCTATTAGCCCACTCTGCTTGTCTCTCTTCCATGCCTACCCCTCTCCCAGCCACTCAGGCCTCAGCTGCCTGAACTTGGCATTCAATTCACCTGACTTTGGATCCTGTGCACTGCCACCTTTGTGAGGCTAGGTTACTCAGTTCTAGTCCTGGCTCTAAAATGAAGGCTCAAACTAAACTCAAAGGTCTTTAAGGCTGTCAAACTGCATTGGTCTATTTGTGTATATGCAAAGTATCTGAGTCCCCAAGGCTTGCGGACCTTGGGGGAAAAGGGAAGATTCATGTTAGTGGCTCTGGCTGCCCCAGCACTTGTGACATCTCATTAGTTGGCCAAGAACTGGCTTGAGAAGGCAAGAGGCCATTGGCAGAGAGAACCAGGGAAGCCGTATGCTCTTCTCAGCAGCGTTCTTGTTTTCCNGGTGCATGAGGCACACATTTGCATCATCCAGGTAAGGCGAAATCTGGGTGCCTGAGATCAAAACGTACTTTGGTAAGAATAGAGGGTCCACGTTATGTTTTCTAAAATATGCTAAGATGTTTCAGGACTCATTTCCTGCCCCTTTCCCTAAAGTCCAGCTAGAAAGAGAAAGCAGCTCTGGGTACTTTTGATAAAATAGCTAAAATTTATGGAGCGCTTATTCTGTGTTAAGCATTGCTCAGCAACCTTACACATACTGTCTCATTCGCTTCTCACAGTTGTATTGTCCCATTTACTTGCTTCGGCTGTGCGGGATCTTCGCTGCTTCTCGGGCTTTCCTCTAGTGGCGCCGAGCAGGGGCTACTTACTCTCCAGGTGCAGTGTGCGGGCCTCTCATTGCGCTGGCTCCTCTTGCTGTGGAGCGCAGGCCCTAGAGCATGAAGGCTCAGTAGTTGTGGCTCCTGGGCTCTAGAGCGTAGGCGTAATAGTTGTAGCACTTGGGTTGTTACTCTATGGCATGTGGGACTTTCCCAGACCAGAGAGGGAAACTGCATTTCCTGCACTGGCAGGTGGATTCTTGACACAGAGCCACTGCCAACATGGATTCAGGGCTTGGATTCAAACCCAGGCAGTCTGGCTCCAAAGACAGCATTCTTTACCACTAAGTGATTGGTTTTACATTTATGTTCAACTTCAGTGTTACTAAATGAAGTTTGACTCGAAGCCCTAAATCCAACTTTTTTGGTAGATGTGGGCAGAAGCTGAATGGTTATGATTAATTCTGGTTTGCTTCTGCTGCTAAAAGCATTCTGTCCTCTAATGGAGGAAAATCCACAAGGCCCAGGCCAATAGACACTTCCAACTTAGAAGGCCATGAGTGCAACCTCCCTCCATCTCAAAAATTGCAAAAAATTTTATCACCTCACTTTCCCAGCATTGTGTGTACTATGGGGTCTCTGACCCTCAACTTGCTGAAACCTATTAATATTTCACGCAGTGAAACCTCAATCGTGGTTAGCTAAATGTCGTCATGCCCAAGCAAAGGTGAGACCAGCCTTCCTTCTGTAAGGTATTAGGACTAAAATGCGCTCTAAAATGCACTCTGCTAGACCTCAGACCCAGTTTGGAGAATGCAAGAGACACCGTGCATGGAGCCACACACAGTTTTTTAATATTCTGCCTGAAGTAAGACTAAAAAGCAATCTCCTCTCTTAGTTAAGAACAAGGGGCATAAAGGAAGAGTGGGCATCTGTGTGGAGTGGGAGGGGTAAGGCTAAAAGAAGGGCGGGAACACATGACAGAGTAGGACAGGAAGGGCAAAAAGCTGAGCGCTGGAGCAGGCTTGTAGTCCCACCTTGGAGAGATGTCAGGGTGTGTGTGTGTTTTCACAGCGGGGGACTTGCACTTTTCGACTCAGTCTTAGACTCTATAGGTGGTGGGAGGGAAAGTAGAGGGTGACTGCTCAGTTGAGAAAAAATAAGGTGAACTGGGATGGAAATGGGCTGGTTTGCTCCAGCATGTTCTTAAGTGTTCACCCCAACTGTGTGGACCCCCATGCTGGCACACAGAGCTCTTCACGCGTCCATAGTGGGGCAGCGTTAGGCAATTCCCTTGGCGGGCTTTGGCTTCAGCCATTTCCAAAGCACCCAGGAGAGGCAACCTCCCTTCATGGTGCAATCCTCCCCCGGCAGGAGATGGTGCCGGTGCATACAGTACTGAGTGGTGACAGCCCCCAGGCGCCCCACTTGGTTTGAAAGTTTAAGAACGGGATGCCTCACAGTAACGTGCAGATTATACAAAAAGGCCCCGTTTACTGCATGAAAGATCGTGAAGTTCCCTGTTTCAAATGTCTTTTATTTCAGGGGATTTACACATCTGAACCTTGAAATCCACATTTTTAAACATATGATTTCTATACAAATTTTGATGCAGTATGAGTTTATGATACTGTGTGTTAAGTTTTCTAGGTTAAGTGGCTGCTCAAAAAGTTTTGAAACGTAAGTTTCTTAGGACAAAGAGATGTATAGTTTTAGAAATGGCCTGTTACTTTGATAGTCATTTAATGAAAGAAAATAATATGATCATAGGAGTATTTGAAAATTGAAATGTTCTGTAAATAGCCCATCCACAGTTTCTGAAGCTTTGCTATATCAACATTTAATCTTCAGGCATAAGTATGAATTTCTACACAACAAGACGACTCCAGACATAAGAATAACGGTTCCCCCAAAGAAGATTGGTATTCTGTTAGACTATGAAAATGCAAAGCTGTCATTTTTCAATGTGGACATTTCCCAGCATCTGTATACATTCAGCTGTCAGCTTCACCAGTTTGTGCATCCCTGTTTTTCCCTGGAAAAACCTGGCTGCCTGAAGATACACAACGGCATTTCAATGCCAAAGCACGTCACTTTCTATTAGCCCACTCTGCTTGTCTCTCTTCCATGCCTACCCCTCTCCCAGCCACTCACGCCTCAGCTGCCTGAACTTGGCATTCAATTCACCTGACTTTGGATCCTGTGCACTGCCACCTTTGTGAGGCTAGGTTACTCAGTTCTAGTCCTGGCTCTAAAATGAAGGCTCAAACTAAACTCAAAGGTCTTTAAGGCTGTCAAACTGCATTGGTCTATTTGTGTATATGCAAAGTATCTGAGTCCCCAAGGCTTGCGGACCTTGGGGGAAAAGGGAAGATTCATGTTAGTGGCTCTGGCTGCCCCAGCACTTGTGACATCTCATTAGTTGGCCAAGAACTGGCTTGAGAAGGCAAGAGGCCATTGGCAGAGAGAACCAGGGAAGCCGTATGCTCTTCTCAGCAGCGTTCTTGTTTTCCCAGTGGTCAGTGGCAGTCTGGAGGGTGAGGTTTCTCCCATCAAGTACTTTCTAAAAACCTGTTCCTCTCCTTCATGGTACTTATGCCCTCTAATTTTGAAGTGACCTCTGTAATGCCTGATTCCACAAAGGCAAGACAGTGTCTGTCTTGTTCAGCACTTGGTCCCTGAAGCTGACATGTGCACACTGAGTACCCGTTGAATAAAAGAGCATCTTTTTCATCCACCCACCGCTCTTCAGCCTATCACTGCTCTACACGTGAGGGACAGCAGGGCTCATTCACGCTGCGGCAAAAGACCCACGTCCAGGAGATGGAGGGGAGGCAGTGTGACAGAAGAGGGGCACCTGGGGCTTGGTGGCCAGGTCGGTAAAGACGCAACATCCTGCACTTCCTGGTGTCACACACGAATACTAAACATGTTGCTTTCACTGTGCACATGTTGGGGACACGGTGTGGGGTCAGGGGGCCCTCGCAGGTCTGGTCAACATAGACACCAGTAGTTGCAACTAATTCTAGGAACTGACCTGTAAGGTAAAGAGAACCATATCTGAAATTGGAAGGCCCGAGTTTGATTGCTGTGTTATAGCCACTTTGCTTTAGGCCCTAGAAGTCACACCATCTCTCTGAGCTTGTTTCCCTTTGAACAAAGAGAAAAATAACACTTATGTGCGTGCACTTCACTCAAGACTGACTCTGCCACCCCATGGGCTGTAGCCCACCAGGCTCCTCTGTGATTCTCCAGGCAAGAATACTGGAGTGGGTTGCCATTTCCTCCTCCGGGGGATCCTCCCGACCAGGGCTCAAACCCACATGGCTCCTTCATTGGCAGGCGGCTTCTCTACCATGAGCACCACCTGGGGAGGCCCTTGTCTTATAGGAGAGGAGATTTAGTGACAAACATGAGAATGCAAAATCAGGTATGACAGAGAGCAGATGCACAACAGTCTTTTAGGAGAAAACATCAGCCACCAAGTGCAGAGCTGACTGCTGTGGGGAGAGGTGGTCTCCAGCCAGCGGCTTCAGGGCCTCCTGCCTCGCTGCTCTCCTGCCTTCTGAGAGGTCCATGCCCAGCCCTCTCGGGTGCATTTCTGGTTTGGTTCTTGAGTTCAAGTTTCTGGTGTCAATTCTCAGAGACAGTTTAGTATCATGTCCTGTGGGTGCTTCTGCCCGGGTCCCATTACTTAGGGTTTTGTGTTAACTAAAAAATCTTTCCTGCTTCCCAGTACATGCTGAGTCTGACACAAGGAACCCCTCTTATCTCCTATCTCAAAACCCTGCCGATTCGTGTAAATAAGAACTCAGATTCGTAAACTCACAACTCAACCTGACAATCTTAAAGGTCCTTACACACACACATCTCTGCCCTATCCTGAAATAAGGAAGTAGCAGAGAGATGGCTCAAGCTGCAATTAAAATGTGTGTGTGTGTATTCAAAAATGCTCTCAGCTACTAAAAAACCTACCAAGTAGGAAGTTGGACCTCACAGATCAAGTAAGTTTGAATGCAGGGTTCTTTCAGGCTTTATTTCACATATAAGATAAAATGGATAAAAACTAGGCACGTTTAAGGTTTTAATAAGATTTTATTTTGATCAAGAAAAAATGGTCTACAATTAGCTTTTGACATTTAAAATCCACTTAAACAAGGCAGATGACCAACTTCAAGCATCACAATTACTCGGCATAAAGAAACTTTAACATGTTTCTCATCTTCTACAAGAAAAAAAAAGTCTAGAAAAGAACCAAAACAAAACTTTTGTTTTTTTGTAAAATATTCTAATTCCTTAAAAATGCCAAGAACTAGCTACTGAAACTACATGTCAACAAGGGACAGGATTTACCTCAAGGCCATGTTCACCTGCAACCTGCTGATAAATCTGTTAAAAAACAAAACAGAAAAAAGATTAAAAAAAAAAAATCAGACCACTATAGCCACAATCCTTCATAATGGGCAATTAAGACAAAAGGTATCAAAATCTGTTCTTTTCTTAGCTTTACCTATATAACTCTTTACCTATATCACCATATAACCTGTCTCTTATACACATCTGNATCTGTTAAAAAACAAAACAGAAAAAAGATTAAAAAAAAAAATCAGACCACTATAGCCACAATCCTTCATAATGGGCAATTAAGACAAAAGATATCAAAATCTGTTCTTTTCTTAGCTTTACCTATATAACTCTTTACCTATATCACCATATAACTCTGAGCAAGTAATTAACATAAGCTTTGGCCTCCTCACCTTAACAAAGAGGAAAGGGAATATGTAAAACCGCCACAGAATCCTGGTGGGGACTAACAGAGGTTCAGAGGTTTAGAACACTCAGAACGTAAGGCACCCTTATTAGATGAGATTGCAAAGTTGGTTAGAGACTTGGGATATAAAATGACACCGGTTTCTAGTAAAACTGAATCGCCTTTTCTTTGGAGAAGTATTAGGTTTAATAACTGACTTCCTGTTAATTCAAACAACAGTTTGCAAGCACTTGTACACATCCAATAAAATATTTCTGAAGCTTGTGCGTTGTCATCAGTCTGCTCTTTCCATCTTCCAGCACGTGTGAAAACCTTACACGGCTCACACACTGACAGCTGCCCCCAGCACGATTCACCATGATGCAGCATTCTGTAAACAACACTATACTGGTCTCCATCCAGGGAAGTTTGGCCATCTGGAGACTTCCTCGATGCTCTGAAGCCTGCACTACAGGAAGGTCCTCTCCTCCGCTTTCCTAACCAACCTCTCCAATTTCCAATCGCTCTCCTATCAATTAAAAGAGTAAGAGTCTCATAGGCTCACTAAATCTCTCTTCACCCTCACTCATCTCTGTATTTACTACTATTTTCTACAGGAAGATGATGCAAACTGTTATCACTGCTGTTGGTAGATAAGTAGGTCTTGAATTCATTTTATACACAAGACCTGTTCTATCTACCTTTTCATTTAGGAGGCTAAAAGCAGAGTCAGCTTGACTTCAAGGACTCTATTTTGTTAGTCTCCAGAAGAACATGACAAGTCCAGCTTTTAGAATATGGTCTTCTAGCATGTCAAGATACTAAGGGAATGGTCATTTATTACTTTTATAACTTAAAGCTTTAAGAGATTTGAACTCTTACATATGCTTCCTTCACAGCAACCAATGGTTAATGAACCTAAATGCAAGATAACACTTTGTGATTTGGAAAGAGTCCACCCAGTCAGGATCTTTTCTGTCAATTAGGAAGTCTCTTGCAAGGAGCATTAACCATGAGCAGGGCACAACTATTGTAAAATGCTCCCAAATATTTTAGAAATGCTACTAAACAGTTCATGTCTTACTACTTCAGAGCTTCTGAACAGTTCATGTCTTACTACTACAGAGCTTCTTTTCTGCAATTCCCCAATCTCAGAAAAAAACATTAAGCCCAACTTACTAATTGATTGCCTTTTCTTCATTTTCCCCAGTCTGACAGATTCAGGTTTTTCTGCTCTATTTCCACCTCACTCAAATCCTGATGGAATTAAACTGTCATTTATGTGAGCTATGCAAATTCCATTTAACAGCTTGCAGCTGATTAAAACAACATGCAGTCACCCAGAGCCAACAAAAATGTTTTTGTAGTATGAACTTGGATTCTAATCTTGCTGTCTCCCCCATGCTCATTCCCAAGCTTAAATGTGGGGATTTCTTGTTTGAAAGCCAAAGAATTGATACTTTTGAACTTTGGTATTGGAGAAGACTCTTTAGAGTCCCTTGGACTGCAAGGAGGTCCAACCAGTCCATCCTAAAGGAGATCAGTCTTGGGTGTTCATTGGAAGGACTGATGTTAAAGATGAAACTAATACTTTGGCCACCTCATGCGAAGAGTTGACTCATTGGAAAAGACCCCAATGCTGGGAGGGATTGGGGGCAGGAGGAGAAGGGGACGACAGAGGATGAGATGGCTGGATGGCATCACCAACTTGATGGACATGAGTTTGAGTGAATTCCGGGAGTTGGTGATGGACAGGGAGGCTTGGCGTGCTGTGATTCATGGGGTTGCAAGAGTCGGACACGATTGAGCGACTGAACTGAACTAAATGTCCTTATATTCAAAAAGACTGAACTGGAGACAAGAATATAATCCACTCACTGGGAAAGACGCCAACGAACAAATTGCATTTGCTATGCATTTAAACAAAGCAGGAACTTAGGTTTTACAAATGGATTTACTGAGTACATACATTACTTCTTGGTAAAAGCATCCTATTATTCTGCCACTTAGAAGGATTTCTACCCATCCAGTTAAGGGGGAGGGAGCAGTGAGAGAAGGAAAACAAGAGAAGCAAGATCCCAAAATAAGGCTAACGCTCTGGGGAAAACACCTGACAGTGTCTTCTGTACAATTTATAATTCAGCCACAGATTCCTGGAAATCTGGAATGACTGCCCCACCCACCCCCATTCCTTGTCCACCTGTATAAATGCCTGGATAAAAGTCGCTTCTTAGAAGCACTGCCTAATTTCTCCCTCTCTCAGACTAATTTAGGTGCCACACACTCACCTCCTTCAGAATACTTAAGTGGCTATACTGCCACCATGACCTATGTCTACTCCGCTCGACTGTAAGTCAATCAAAGGCAAGAACTGTGCCTTCATAATTTCTGAATGATCAAACCATGGAAACAGCGGTGTTCTGCTTTCAAAGTGCTCATATACCTGAAAAAAAAAGGGGAGGAGAGACATCAAATTGTCTTCCAAAATTACAAGTCTCTTTATTAGAAAGTGGGTTTTAAATTTCTGTATACAGGCAGGAGCAGGGAGAGGGATTCTCAACCTTTCTTCTGTCCCAGTATACCTTGGATGGATTCATAGTGCACCAAAATGTACCACCTCCCTCTTCATTCCTGCTCACTTTTTCTCCCAAAGACTTGTTTAGCAATCCAAAGAGACAGCACGGTGTGGAGGAAAGAATTCTGGGCTGGAAATGAAACCTCACTTCTAGTTTGTCTCACTAACAACCTGTGTTACTTTCAGTCGGTCTCCTCTCAGAGACTGTGCTTCAATCTAAGATGAAAGGAGGGGTATGACCTAGACGATCCTGTTCCACCTCTAATACCAAATGATGACGCTGCTGGCCAATTCGGGAAGCTTAAAAATGACCATCTGTAAGTGTACTTTTTCAAATTAACGCAACAGGCGCTGCTACCAGGAAGGAATCATCAACTCAGAAAGGCAGGGTTCGTATAGACTTTCACGTTACATAACTTACGCAACACAGATCTCGCCCCGGTGAAATTACACCTACTTAAGTCTTTTCTTAAACTTCATTCTGGGTGTGGAGTTCTCCCTTCCATATCTATCCTCACGACTTTTCCGTTAGCTATCAAGCTCGCTTTTCAGACGAGGTCGAAAGACCTGAGGACAATGAGTTAGTAACGAGACCTCGGTCGCTGGTGGCCTGACCCGGCGACAGATACACCGACCCCTCACCTCTAACTCCGGTTCCCTGCCGCATCCCTTGAAGGCGATGCTACAGACAGCCTGCCTACAAGGAGCTGCAGTCATCCGCCCCGCCGAGTGGCCAGAGATCAGCCTTACCTCACGCAACACAAGAAGCCTGCTTCCCGGTGTCCGAAGTCGGTGGCAACTCCCTTCTCCTTCCTGCAGAAAAGAGCTCCTTCCGGTTTCCGGGGCGCCAGGAGGAAGTCCCGCCCCACGCGATAGCGTGTGGCGGTGCGTTGCGTCGAGGCGCCGTGCGCAGGCGCGGAGAATTAAGCTTCTGATACTGTAGGAGGTATGCGCTCTGCTGGGTGGTACAGACCGGAGGGACTCTGGACAGTGGGTTGTTGTTGCTGGGTCCGCGACCGTGGGGGAGAAGCCTGGGAGCCATTGAGCGGGGCTTGGGAGAGCGATTTGGAGATGCCATCTTCTCAGAAAATAACCCCCTTCTCCAACAGGCGTCCTCCGTGAAATCGAGGCCCCTGTACCCCGTCAGTTGCTTGTGTCTCTCGCTTTGCTCCGCCTGCCCCATGCTGTATTTAGTTTCTCACTGTGTTTCGGTCTTCCGTGTTGTCCCATATCTTGCTTCAGTAATGCTGAGTGTTGGCTGTGCGTCTCGCAGCAGCTTGTTCATAAATGCCTGGTAATTCTTGGCCAGTAGGACTGCTGAAGCTCAACTCATTGCTTTACCAGCGACGGGATTGAGCGCCTACGTAGTACTGGAGTGGTCTGTGGGTAAGGCACTCTTGGGGCCGGGAACGTAAATTAGAAGTTAAAGTTACTGTTGCCTTAGTTTCCTAGGGCTGTCATAAAGAAGAAACACATATTGGGTGGCTTAAAGCAACATATTCCTTTTCTCACAGTTCTAGAGGCTGGAAGCCCGAAAGACTAAAGGTGTCAACAAGATCATGTTTCCTCCGAGACACTGGGTAAACCCCCTCCCCACTTGCCTCTTCGTAGTTTCTGGTTCAGTTCAGTATCGTCGCTCAGTCGTGTCCGACTCTTTGCGACCCCATGGACTGCAGCACGCCAGGCCTCCCTGTCCATCACCAACTCCTGGAGCTTGCTCAAACTCATGTCCATTGAGTCGGTGGTGATACCATGCAACCATCTCCTCCTCTGTCGTCCCCTTCTCCCACCTTCAGTCTCTCCCAGCATCAGAGTCATTTCCAGTGAGTCAGTTCTTTGCATCAGGTGGCAAAAAGTATTGGACCTTCAGCACCAGTCCTTCCAATGAATGTTCAAGACTGATATCCTTTAGGATTGACTGGTTTGATCTCCTTGCAGTCCAAGGGACTTTCAAGAGTCTTCTCCAACGCCACAGTTCAAAAGCATCAATTCTTCGAGGCTCAGCTTTCTTTATGGTCCAGCTGTCACATCCTTACATGACTGCTGGAAGAACCATAGCTTTGACTAGACCAACCTTTGCTGGCAAAGTAATGTCTCTGCTTTTTAATATACCGTCTAGGTTGGTCATATCTTTTTGTCCAAGGAGCAAGCGTCTTTTAATTTCATGGTTGAAGTATCCATCTGCTTTTATTTTGGAGCCCAAGAAAATAAGGTCTGCCACTGTTTCCATTGTTTCCCCATGTATTCGCCATGAAGTGATGGGACTGAATGCCATGATCTTTGTTTCTTGAATGTTGAGTTTTAAGCCAGCGTTTTTGCTCTCCTGTTTCACTTAATCAGGAGGCTCTTTAGTTGCTCTTCACTTTCTGCCCAAAGAGTGGTGTCATCTCCATATCTGAGGTTATTGATATTTCTCCTGGAAATCTTGATTCCAGCTTGTGCTTTATGCAGCTGGACATTTCACATGATGTACTCTGTATATAAGTTAAATATGCAGGATGACAGTTTACAGCCTTGTGGTATTCCTTTCCCAATGTGGAACCAGTCCATTGTTGCATGTATGGTTTTAACTGTTGCTTCTTGACCTGCATACAGATTTCTCAGGAGGCAGGTAAGGTGGTCTGGTATTATCATCTCTTGAAGAATTTTCCACAGTTTGTTGTGATCCACTCAGTCAAAGACTTTGATGTAGTCAATAAAGCAGAAGTAGATGGTTTTTTGGAATTCTCTTGCTTTTTTTATGATCCAGCAGATGTTGGCAATTTGATCTCTGGTTCCTCTGCCTTTTCTAAATCCAGCTTGAATGTGTGGAAGTTCATGGTTCATGTACTGTTGAAACATAGGTCGGACCATTTTGAGCATTACTTTGCTAGCGTGTGAGATGAGTGCAATCGTGCAGTAGTTTGAATATTCTTTGGTATGGCCTTTCTTTGGGATCGGAATGAAAACTGACCTCCTTCAGTTCTGTGGCCACTGCTGCGTTTTCCAAATTTGCTGCCATACTGAGTGCAGCACTTTAGCCACAGCATCTTTTAGGATTTGAAATAGCTCAGCTGGAATTCCATCACCTCTGCTAGCTTTGTTCATATTGATGCTTCCTAAGGCCCACTTGACTTCACGTTCCAGGATGTCTAGCTCTAGGTGAGTGATCACACTATCACTCTGGGTCATGAAGATCTTTTTTGTATAGTTCTTCTGTGTATTCTTGCCACCTCTTCTTAATATCTTCTGCTTCTGTTAGGTCCCTACCATTGCTGTCCTTTATTGAGCCCATCTTTGCATGATATGTTCCCTTGGTATCTCTCATTTTCTTGAAGAGAGCTCTAGTCTTTCCCATTCTTTGTTTTCCTCTATTTCTTTGCATTGATTCCTGAGGAAGGCTTTTTTTAATCTCTCCTTGCTATTCTTTGAAACTCTGTATTCAGATGGATATATCTTTCCTTTTTTCCTCGCCTTTTGCTTCTCTTCTTTTTTCAGCTATTTGTAAGGCCTCCTCAGACAACCATTTTGCCTTTTTGCATTTCTTTTTCTTGGGAATGGTTTTGATCACTGCCTCATGTATAATATCACAAACCTCCACCCATAGTTCTTCAGGCACTCTGTCTATCAGATCGAATCCCTTGAATCTATTTTCACTTCCACTGTATGATCGTAAGGGATTTGATTTAGGTCATACCTGAATGGTCTAGTGGTTTTTAATAGTTTCTTCAATTTAAGTCTGAATTTGGCAATAAGGAGTCAAATTGCATTGTTTCATTCTTTTTATGGCTGAGTAATATTGCAATGCATATATGGAATACTCTTTCTCCATCGTCTGCCCACGGGCATTTATGTTGCTTCTGTGTCTTGACTATTATAAACTGTGCCGCTGTGAACACTGGGGTACAGGGATCGTTTAGAATTGGAGCTTTTGTCTTTTCTGAGTATATGTCCAGGAGTGGAATTTTGGGATCATGTGGTAACTCTGAGGTTTTTTAAGGAACCTGCAGACTGTATTCCATAGCGGTTACATCAAATTTACATTCCCACCAACAGCATAGGAGGGTTCCCTTTTCTCCACACCCTCTCCAGCATACTTTTTGTTGATGGCCATTCTAATCTGTGTGAGGTGATACTTCATTGTAGTTTATCCTTATTTTACATTGTTAGTATCCCCCTGATAGCACAAGCAAGCAAACAAACAACAACAAAAAACACTAGAGACCAGACTCACATAGTCTTCTAAAGTAAAATATTTGCAAATTAATCCCATACTCCACTTGGAACAAGAAAGCATTTATGCAATGATTTAATATTTGAAAATATGTTGCTACAAATCATTTATATAGTTTAGAGGTTTTGAAAAACTATATGATCACCTCAACTGATAAAATGTTTTCTGAAATAATTTAGTATCTACTTAATACACTTTCAGCAAAATGGGATTGGATAAATAGCAAGTTGATAAAAGGCACCATAAATCTATAGTAAACATTGTGCATACTGATGAAACATTAGAGACACTGAAGTCAGGAAAAAACAGCCACTTTCACTGCTAGTGTTTAACATGATGTTAGATTTTGTAGCCAATGCAGCAAAACAAGAAAAAGACAAAATTGGGAAAGGAAGAAGCAGAAATATTATTTTCAGGTGATGTGATTTTTCTTTCTAAAAAATGCAGGAGAATTAAATGACAAACTATTAGAACTAATTAAATGGTTCAGCAAAGTGGCTAACAACATATAAAAACTTAAAATTTTGTTATTTGTCAGTAATAGAAAAAAAGAATCCATCAGAATATAGTGAACAAAAGATGTACAGTAATATGAATATTATTGAAAGACATGAAAAATTTAAATGAAGATTTTCATGTTTCAGGATTGAAAAATTTCAGTGTTTTAAAGATAAAATTTTATGACAAAAGTTTTTGATACTGTGCCTAATAAAATACTGATAGGCTGTCCAAATAACTATTTTGCCAAAGTATATTATTTTTTCATACACTCCTATGTGCAATTTATTGATATTTTATTTAGAATATATTTCTTATTAGATTGGCATGTAGGATTTTTTGGTACTATGTTAATCACATGTTGGTATTTAAAATTATATGAGATTCCTTAAAATAGGGAGCATTTCTCATTTTTTTATGGTCTGAAATAATTGAAGTAACTTTAGAATTATCTGCTCTTTTAAGACTAAATAGAGAACTTGATTGTGAAACTGTATTATATGAAGCATTGTTATATGTGAATTTTAAATAAAATGTCCACTTTCTTCTGTGATAATTGAATTACTCATCTTTTCTACTTTCTCTGGTATCAATTATAATTTATACTTTGCTTGGAAGTCATCCATTTCCCAAAGGTTTTTTAAATTAGTTGTCATTATGTTAGACGTAGAATTCTCTTATGATTTTAAAAATCTGTTCTGCACACGTGGTTGTTTCCTTTCTCATTCCTAACCTTACATATTTTTTTCTTTCTCTTTTTCTAAATCAGGCTCACAAAGGATTTATTTTCTTGAACTCTTCAAGGAATTGGCTTTGGCATTTGTTTTTCTAGTATTTTTCTGTTTTAGTTTTTGTGATAGTTCTTCTTCCTACTCTTATTTGTTCTTCTTTTCTAAATTCTAAATATGAATCTATTTTTATTTATTTATTTATTTTTGGCTATGTCAGGCCTTAGTTGCATCACAGGCTTAGTTGCCCTGAGGCATGTGGGATCTTAGTTCCCCCACCAGGGATCAAACCCCCATCCCTTGCATTGGAAGGAGGATTCTCTGTTTATTCATTTATTTTTGGCTNTAAATATGAATCTATTTTTATTTATTTATTTATTTTTGGCTATGTCAGGCCTTAGTTGCATCACAGGCTTAGTTGCCCTGAGGCATGTGGGATCTTAGTTCCCCCACCAGGGATCAAACCCCCATCCCTTGCATTGGAAGGAGGATTCTCTGTTTATTCATTTATTTTTGGCTGTGCTGAGTCTTCATTGCTGTTCTCGATCTGCACCAGCTTCTCATTGCAGGGGCTTCTCATTGTGGAGCACAGGCTGGAGGCCACAGGGACTCAGAGGTTGTGCCTCCTAGGCTGTAGAGCACAGGTTCAGTAGTTGTGACACACGGGCTTATTTGCTCCGCAGCATGTGGAATCTTGCCAAACCAGGGATTGAATGTATGTCTCTTGCATTGGCAGGTGGATTCTTTACCACTGAGCCACCAGCGAAGCCTCAGAAGACAGATTGCTAACCACTGAACTTACCAGGGGAGTCCCTAAAAACGAACCGAAAATTCTTTATTTCTTTAAAGTGCCTTCACTTTTAGTCTTTTGTTTTTAATGAAGACATCTTAAAGGTATAAATGTGCCTCTGAATACCTCAGTCGAGGTTACAGCCCTCTTTCCTTTCTACCCCGACAGTCTAGTTGGTTTTCTCCAGTGTAATAACTATTTATTTGACTGCGCCTGGTCTTAGTTGTGGCATATGGGATCTAGATCCCGCACCGAGGATTGAACCCAGGCCCCCTGCATTGGGGTGTGAAGTCTTAGCCACTGGACCACTAGGGAAATCTTGTGATGACCTTAATCATCTCTATTTTGATAAGCCTCAAATTAATTCTCTAGTCTTGGCAGTTTTCCCCTGAACTCTGCATTCCCACATCCAGACATTAACCTCACTTCTCCAATTGATATTTAATGCATATCTCAAGCTTCACATGTCTAAAATTGCACTCTTGATTTCTGCCACCCTCAAAACTGCTCTTCCTATAGTACTCCTCATCTTATGATACCAGCATTGACCCAGTCACTCAGGTCAGAAACTTTGAAGTCATCTTTGATGCCTTTCTTTCAAACACATTCTGCATTAAACCTATCAGNAGTGTATCATCACCAGTGTCCATTATATACATTTTTTAAATCCTAGACATGCAAAAAAAAAAAGGAAAATTAAGTCAACATCATTAGAAAAACTAGACAGTGTATGCCCACACCACCCAAATGTGGGGGGTGGTAAAACCTTTAATCATTTATTTTAAATATCTACAAAAAACTTTAAGCAAAAGATGGTAATAGTGAATAGACAGATAATCTTAGGGAAAGGAAAATTATATTTAAAATAAAATTCTAAAACTGAAAATAAGAAAACAGTTAAATGAGTGAGTTTATTAACAGCAAGTCAAGGTTGTCAGAAGAAAGAGTCAGTGAAGTTAAAGAAATACAAAAAGACATCTCAGTCAAAAGATTGAAAAAAAATGACATATCAAACAGCATTAATGTGATGATATTAATTGGAGTTAAAAATTAGAGAGGGAAAACAAGGCAGAAAAATGTCAAGAAATAATGGCAAAAAATCCCTGAATTTGGTAAAGACAAAAATGTATGTATTCAAAAATCTCAAGGACCACAATGAGTTATATGTAAAGACAACCATTCCTAGATACAGTCTCAGTCACACTCCTAAAAACGAGTATGAAATCTGAATAGCAAAGATAAACAGTACATGACATGCTGGAGTTCTCTTTAATAACTTAATAATAGTTGTCTTTGACTTCTTACCAGAAACTATTAAGGTCAGATGACAGTGGGGGCAAATCTTCAAACTGCTGAAAGCAAAGATTAAATACAGAATTCTACATCCAATAGTATGAATGAAGATGAAATACAGTTACTCTCAGATAAAAGAATTCATCTAAGAGAATTCATCACCAGCAGATGTGCACCACAAGAAATGCTAAAGAAAATTCTTCAGGCTGAAGGGAAATGATATCAGGGAAAATCTTAGACTTTCAAGAATGAATGAATGAAGAGGATCAGAAATGGTAAATATCTGGGTAAATATGAAAGACTTTTCTTCCTGCTTTCTTTAAAATACAGGACAGTTTAAAGCAAAAGTTATGACATTAGCTTGTGGAGTTTATAACATGTGTAGATATGATGCATATAACAAATAAAGGATTGTAGTAGAGGGACATGTTTGGTTACAAGTTTTCTACATTTTACATAAAGTNTGCTTTCTTTAAAATACAGGACAGTTTAAAGCAAAAGTTATGACATTAGCTTGTGGAGTTTATAACATGTGTAGATATGATGCATATAACAAATAAAGGATTGTAGTAGAGGGACATGTTTGGTTACAAGTTTTCTACATTTTACATAAAGTCATACAATATCATCACTAAGTAGACTGGAAATTTAAATAGTTACACTGTAATACTGGAACAACTACTAAAATATTAATATATACCAAGAGGTACAGCTGTCAATACATAAAATTAAAGTCTTAAAGTAAAAAGCTGAATATGCCCAAAGAAGTCAGGAAAGGGAGAAGAAAGGAACAAATATCAGAAGGGAAAAAAAAATACTATATCAAAATCCAACCATATCAATTATTACATTAAATATCTATGGAACAAATTGTTCAGTTTTAAAGGCAGAGATTGCCAAAAAATAAAAAAGCAAGACTTAACTATGTTCTGTCTAGGAGAGATGCACTTTAAAAAAGATACAGATAGATCAAAAGTGAATGATAAAAGATACAACTACAAATAGCATAATATCAGAGAAAGTGAAAGTGGTGTCTGATTCTCTGCTGTATAGTCCGTGGAATTCTCCAGGCCAGAATACTGGAGTGGTAGCCTTTCCCTTCTCCAAGGGATCTTCCCAACCCAGGGATCAAACGCAGGTCTCCCACATTGCAGGCAGATTCTTTACCAGCTGAGCCACCAGGAAAGTCCGAGAATACTGGAGTGAATAGCCTATCCCTTCTCCAGTGGATCTTCCCCACCCAGGAATCGAACCAGGGTCTCCTGCATTGTAGGCGGATTCTTTACCAACTGAGCTACTAGGGAAGCCCCATCAGATAAAATAGACCTCAAAGCAAAATTTATTAGCAGAGAAAGGAGCGACATGCATAACTGATCGTGTATGTTAGTTCTTCAGTCATGTCTGTTTCTTTGTGACCCCATAGACTGTAGCCTGCCAGGCTCCTCTGTCCATGGGATTCTCCAGGTAAGAATACTGGAATAGGTTGCCATTTCCACCTTCAGGGGCTCTTCCTGACTCAGGGTTCAAACCTGAGTCTCCCACATTGCAGGCAGACTCTAGAGTTTGAGCCACGGGAGAAGCCCATCCATAACCATGAAGGGTCAATTCATCAGAAAGACATAGTAATCAAATATCTAATAATAGCATTTAACATTCACTAGGCAAAATTTAACAGAATTGAAGGGAGAAATGGACAGTCTCACAATCATAGGTGAAAGTTTTATTCAGTTCAGTTCAGTCGCTCAGTCGTGTCTGACTCTGCAACCCTAAGAACCGCATCATGCCAGGCCTCCCTGTCCATCACCAGCTCCTGGAGTTCACTCAAACAAATGTGCATTGAGTCAGTGATGCCATCTAGCCATCTCATCCTCTGTTTTATTATCCCTCTATTAATTAATTGAAAATCTACACAAGAAGTCAGTAAATACACAGTCTATCTGAGCAACATTGTCAATCACCTTGACCTAACTAATATTTACAGAATACCATACCCTAAATTTACAATGAACATTTTCAAGTGCACGTAGTATATTCACCAATAAAGACCATATGTTAGTCAATAAAACCAAGTATCAACAAATTAAGAGGAACTGAAATCTGTATGAAGTTTTTGTTCTCAGGGCATTTGGGTACCCTGGAGGCCAGTAAGGGAAGAAAGGAAGGTCCAGAGAGCAGGTACAAATGGCAGTGCCAGCAGAAAGCGGGTGCGGGGTGGGGGCTGAACAGGAGGAGGGGAGAGAGGTGGGTGCGGGCACCAGTTACCCGCTCCAGGCTCCAGCCTTTCTGCTGCTTGCTGCCTGTTCCCAGAGCTGCCAGGAGTAGGGAGGGCTGCCATCAGATTGGCGCAGACGGTGATGCTCAGAACGGGGCCCCAGCGCTTCCTGCTTGGCTCCTTTATCTGTCTCAGGGGCGGACAGCTAGCCTTCCCTGCTCTGGCCACCGAAGGAGAGCACCTAGCAAGGAACAGAGGTGACTGCTGCAAGGTGAGCTGCTCGAGCTGGGGGCTAGGATTCCAGTGGGATCACTGGGCCAAGAGGGAGGGGGTGACCAAAGGCTTTTAAGGGAAGGAAGGGGCAGCCCCAGGGTGTGCTGGGGGCTCAAAGGAAGGGCCTGCTCTGTCCCAGTGGGGAGCCTCTGGCTAGAGATGACTGGCTGAGAGCAGTGACCCCAGAAACTTGCTTCCCACAGAGGGACCTTTGTCCAGGGCTAGACCAAAGGGGGACAGGAGGGTCTAGAAATTCAGGTCAGACCACAGCCAAACTGCCAAGGGCTGCCACAAGCCCTGTGCCCGGTGGTATCACCTCACTGAGTTGAGGTCCTTCAGGGATCTCTGGGGGAAGGGCAGGGCCCAGGGCCCCAAGGAGACTACCTGTCAGCCCCACACCCAGTTGTAGGGCCACTCTCACAGCTGGTCCTCTGAAATTCTCCATCAGGGTGAGGGGAGAAAGAGCCCAGGTCCCCAGCAAGAAGCCCCAGGTGCCCAGAGAGCAGGACAGTCTGTCCCCAGGGCTCTTGCTCTTTACTCCTTTTCTTACAAAGAAAATGGCAGCTTGGCTCAATGAAAGCTGGGGGAGATCAGGAAGAACAGAGGGGGTCAGTAATTCCTGGTGGAGGGGCCTAGGGAAGGGGGTGCTTGTGTGCCAGCAGCGTGAGAGAGGCAGTCCTGTACAGTGGTTAAGGTCTTGGGCAATGGAACCAGACCCACCTGGGCCTGAATCCTCATTCCTCCACTTACTAGTTTGGAACCTTGGCAACCTCTCCAAGCCTGTTTCCCTTTCTGTTAAATTAGGAAGATAACAACAATACCCATTTCATGACATTACTGTTAGGGCTAAATGGCGTTTTAGCACAGAAACTTTATCACAAAGTTTCTGGTAATAATCGTTATCTTTACATATGAAGCCCCATGTTTGGGCCTAGATCTGCTACCTGAAGGGGCAGCTCCTCATCTGGACCTTGACTCAAGTCCAGGGACTCAGCTGGTCGTGGCCAAAGCGCCTCCTCACCCAGGTTACCACTGGGGAACTTTTCAGAGGAGGAGTCAGGGGTAGGGCCCTGCTCTCCAGAGCCTTTCCAGCTGGGCGACTTCCTGAGCGCTCTGGGGCAGGGGTCACAGGGAGGCAGCCCGACTCTGAGGGCCCATTGTTTTCCTCCACTGAGCTGAGAAAGACGCTTTCTCCCCACCCCTCCTCCCCTAATGCCCAACTCTGCATGCTCAGACGGAGACTGAAGATAAACAAACGCTGCCCGACTCGCCTTGTCCTGCTCACAAAGAGCTCTCAGTGCCTCACAATGGTCCTGTGATGCCCAGTCTTCCAGGCTTGTTATCCCCAGTTCACAGATGAGGAAGTGGAGGCCCAGAGGGAGGAAGTGGCTTATCTGATGTCCCATACAGAGAAGTGGCACTGCCCAGACTCAGTCTCTCAGTCCTGTATCCAGTGCTGCAACAGACTCACGGGCGCAGCGAATGCACAGCCATGCACCAACACACACAGACAGCCCCTCGTGCAAAGGGGAGAGGTGGGAGGGGCGGTGGTTTGGACCCTCACTCCTCAGGAGCCAGGGGGTGACAGCTGTTTTTTGGTTTTTTTCCCCCTCCCTAGATGAGCTTCACATCCCAGGTGACTGGAACAGAAGTCCTCAGCTTGTCTGTCTTACTTTCCTCCAGGTCGGATGCCTGCTGCCCTAGCAGGGGCCCGGACAGTCCCCTCTCGCCCTCAGCTGTGATCTCTGCTTGGCCTGATGGGTATGGGGGGAGTGGGAAGCAAGAGAGGCTGCTGGTGGATCGCAGGGGAGGTGACCAGAGTCGTTCACATGACTGGGTCCTCCCTGTGGTCTCCTGAGGTCAAGAGAGCTGGGACAGAGGACCCCAAGGTCACCAGTCGTCCCAGGTTTTCCTGGGTTCCTGGGTTTTTTATTTTAGAACCTGGAAAGTCCCACACAAACTGCGATGAGTTGGTCCCCTGAGTCTTTCACAGCTCCCAGTTCGGGAAAATGAGATTCGCTCTGTAATACATAGAGGAGACTATGGAGTGGGGCCGGGGCGAAGGGGAAGGTCAGGGACGGGAGAGGCCGGCCCTTCTTTCACCTCCTTTTCCAGGCGCTCTCTGAGACCAAAGCCAAGGCTCAGTTTCAGCAGGCTATCCTCCCACGTCCCCAAAGCCCTTGGTTCCCAGTAAAGATAGGAGAAACCTGCTCTAAATGTACTGCTCCCTTCCATACAGACAAAAAGCAGGTACCAGGTGACTCATGCTTAGGTCAAAGGGCACAAGAAGCAGACCTACATTAAGCTGTGTGCGCTCCAGAAACATAACGTGTGAACCTGTTTTTTTAAAATTGGAATATAATTGCTTTACAATGTGTTAGTTTCTGCTATACAATGAAGTGAATCAGCTACAAATGTACATATATCCCCTCCCTCTTGAGCTTCACTGCCCCCAACCCCTCCCCATCCCACCCTTCTGAGTCATCACAGAGCACTGAGCTGATCTTCCTGTGTTTTACAGCAGGTTCCCACTAGCTTTCTGTTTTACACCTGATAGTGTAGCCAGGACGTGGAAACCACCTAAATGTCCAACAGATGAATATAAACCTGTGTTTTGTCTTTTTTTTTTTTCTTTTAATCCTGAAAATGCAGATACTGTGCCCATCTTGTGGGACTACATTAAGCATCAAATGAGCAGCTGCTTAGTAGATGTTGATGGTTGAGGCTGTGGAGGGGTCTTTCTCTCTCAGACTTGGGAGGAGATGCCTGTCTTGGGTCCAGATCTCACCAGATCTTTCATCTATTTCTTTAGGACTTCAGCTCTTCTCAGGTAGGCATGCTCCCTGTGTTGGCTCCAGGGAATGGAAATATAGGAGGTGAATGGGAAAGGGGATCCTGATGAGGGGGTGGGAGTTTGTGGGGGGAATGGCAAGGCTGGAATTTGAGATGAGATGAAACAGATCAGGAGGTCTCAATGGCTGGAAACTGAAGAATGGTTCAGGGCAGAACTTACCCATGATGCCCAGGCCTCTGAAGATCCTCAGCACAGGGAGGCAGGGGTGGGGTAGGGAAGATAGTCACCCGGGGCTTAGCCCCAAACCAGGTCTCCCTGTGCCCTGGGTGGCCCACCTGACACAATGAACAGTAGAAGGAACTGACTTCTCTTTCACCCCGGCCTGCAGTCGTCCTGTGGTCTGGTCCATTTTTCCTCCCAGGCTGCGACAGGGGCAGCCAGCACCATTAAGTTCTTCTCTGAGGCTTTCCTGGGCCAGCACTTCGAGACTGTGGAGCTGGAGGACAATGAACCTGAGCCGGGAGACCTCTTCCTATTCAGGCTGATGTCCCCTGCTGGACGCTGGTCGGGGCCCATGTTGGTGTGTACTGTGGCCACGGAGAGATCATCCACTTTGAGGGTGAGAGGACAGGCCCTGGTCTTGGAACAGAGGCTGCCCATCAGGCCCGCTCCACCAGTGGGTCGGCCTCATAAGGACGAAGACTGTCACCCCCAGCTCATGGTGCAGGTCTCCGAAGGAAGTCGCTTGGGCACCCAGGGCCATGGGATTCTGGGAGATGGGGGTGTGGGTGGGAGCTTGGGGCTGGAGTCACAGGACCAAACCCAGCTCTGATTGCACTTGACCCTTGATCCTTGCAGGCAAGAACCCTTGTGGCCACAGGCCGCACCTGTTTCTTGGCTCCTGCGAAGGTGTTGTATTCAAACAAGGGCAGCCCCCAATGCTGTGCTCCCGCTTGCTTTGGTGGGTGCTGCATAGACACGGTGGCATTGACCGTGTAGCGCTGGAGCGCTGAGTGTGTGAAGCCATGGACACTGACCCGCCTCCCTATCACCCCATGCACAGCAACTGCGTGTGCTTTGCTCGGCAACTGCTGGGTCCAGGGCCCAACCTGGACCCCGTACAAGTAGTCTGGAGTCCCATGACTCAGTGAGGACAGCCCAGCTACCCACATAGGACCCCACATCACCTCTAGAACCAATTAACAACTGTAGCTAAACTATGAGCTTCCGGACAGTTTAGGCCCTCTCTCCCCACCCATGCCATGTTACTCAAATTGGAGATCCACTTTACTTTGGCATAACCAAAGCCCCCAGAAGCAAACTAGGCCTGCTAATTCATCAAGGTTCTACTCCTCAGAAATTCTTTTGGGCCCACTCCAGAAAGATCCCCTCTCACAGATACCAGGCACATCTATTTACTTCAGCCTCCTTCAGCCAGGTTCTGCGGTGGTCCTGGTCAACCCCCATTCCCATTCTTCAGCCAGGTGCTGTGGTGGTCCTGATTAACCCTCATTCCCATTCTCCAATGGAACCTACCTAAGCAGTCAAGCCCTACCTTTCCGGGGCCCCTCCATGTCCACCGAGACCCTCCAGTTCTGGTTCTGGAGACACTAGTAGCCTATAGATCAAGACTCAGTCCTATGGCCCCTTCCATATTCCAAATCCAGGCCTCACCTCCTGAAAAGTGAAAGTGTTAATTTCTCAGGCCTGTCGGACTCTTTGTGACCCCATGGACTGTAGCCCACCAGGCTCCTCTGTCCATGGGAGTCTCCAGGCAAGAATACTGGAGTGGGTTGCCATTCTCTTCTCCAGGGGATCTTCCTGACCCGAGGATCGAAGCCAGGTCTCTGCATTGTAGGCAGATTCTTTACCGTCTGAGCCACCAGGGAAGCCCAAGCAAAAGACCAACCCCCCCACCCCACCCCACTCACTCAGCCTGATGNCAATGTAAAAAATATCCTCCTCACTAGGCACGTAGGCAGCAGGATAAGAACATATGAGAATGGTCATTCAAAAGTAAACCTCCTGCATTTAAAAAATTTTTTAAAAAAAATTGGCAGATGATTGTTTCACAGTGTTGTCTTGCTTTCTGCTGTACAACAGTGTGAATCAGCCAAATATATAATATATATAAAATGGACTTTCCAGGTGGTGCTAGTAGGAAAGAACCCACCTGCCCACACAGGAGACATAACAGACATGGGGTACGATCTCAAGGTCAGGAAGATTAGCTGGAGAAGGGCTTGGCAACCCACTCAGCATCCTTGCCCTGAGAAGCCCATGGACAGAGGAGCCTGGGAGGCTATAGTCCATGGGGTGACAAAGAATTGGATGGCTGAAGCAAGGTGGCCACTTTCCCTCCCAGCCCGCTGGGTCGCGGGGCCCGCCCCAGCCCACTGGGTCGCCGTGGGGCCCAGGCTGAGCTCCCCGGCAGCTGGCTTCTCACAGTGGGGGTGTGAATGTGCCAGTGCTCCGCTCTCAATCCCTCCCCCGCTTTCCTTCCCCCACTGTGTCCACAAGTCTGTTCCCTATGTCTGCATCTCTACTCCTGCCCTGCCCATGGGTTCATAAGTACCATTTCTTTAGAACCTTCATTTTTTTTCATTAAAGTTTTTGTTTTCCCATTTTTGAATTGGCCTGGGGGAGTATTTAATTCACATATTTAGAAAAAGAACTTCTAGTCAGACATATCTAACAAACTCAAAAAGTCTGGTCAATTTTCCTTTATGTAACACAGCATTATCTTGCTAATTGATTGACTAACATATATCACATTTATGCAGGTAGCATGGTTATTAATAAATTTTGCTCCATTACAACTGCTTTACACTCAGTATCTAAACCTATTTGGACTTCCCTGGTGTCCCCGTGGTTTAGAGTCCGTCCTGCAATGCGGGGATGTGGAGTCCGTCTCTAGTTGGGGAACTGAGACCCCACGTGTCACAGGGCAGCTACTGAAGCCATGCACCAGAGCTAGAGAACCTGCGCATTGGAGCAAAAGCCTCACGCAGCAGCCAAGACCCACGCTGCAAAAAAGAGAGTCTACATGTTACAGCTGGGCTTCCTGGTAGCTCAATCGGTAAAGACTCTGCCTGCAGTGCAGGAGACCCAGCTTCGTTCCCTGGGTCAGGAAGACTCCCCTGGAGAAGGAAATGGCAAACCACTGCAGTAGTATTGCCTGAAAAGCCATGGGCACAGGAGCCCTGCTGTAATTAACAATGTCTGCTTCCAGCTGCCTATCAGTTGACTATGGCCACAGTAACCTCGGGTCACAAGCCACCCCGCGGGCACTGGCTTAAAACAAAGCATTTACTTTTACCTGCACATTTACTTTCAGCATTTACTTTCACGTACGTTCGCTGTAGGTCAGTTGATCTAGACTAAGGTCAGCTGGGCTTGACTCCAAACCACAGGTTGAGTCCAAGTCAGGCTGGTGTGTCTCTTACCAGCTCTGTATCAGTGGACTATCCAAGAATGTCCTTTTCATGGTGTCTTAGTCTGTTCATGATGCTTAAAAACAAACAAACAAACAACAAAAAAGAAAGCACTGACTGCATGGCTTATAAAGAGTAAAAATGTGCTACGTACAGTCCTGGAGACTGGATGGTTGCCATCAGGGTGCCAGCTTGGCCAAGCGAGGGCTCTCTTCAAGGTTGCAGACTTCTCACTGCACCCTCTTATGACAGAAGGCTCTAGGATTTCTCTGAGGCCACTTTTATAAGGCATTAATCTCATCCATGAGAGTGTGGAACACCCTCATAACTTAGGTACTTCCGGAAAGCCCCACCAGGTAATGCCATCACCTTTGGGGGTTAGGATTTTAACATACAGACTTTAGAGGGATACAAACATTCGGACCATAGCACATGGCAATGTCGAAAGCCGGGTTAGGCGAGTCCCACCACACGATCATATCTCAAGCCTTTGTTTTTATCACAATCTCTATCTATCTATAATATATATATCAACAACCTCAGATATGCAGACGCCACTCCAATGGCAGAAACTGAAGAGGCACTAAAGAGCCACTTAATGGGGTTAAAAGAGAAAAGTGAAAAAGCTGGCTCGAAGCTTAACATGTGAAAAACTAAGACCATGGCATCCTGTTCCATCACCTCATGGCAAAGAGCAGGGGAAAAAGTGGAAGGAGTGACATTTCATTTTCTTGGGCTCCAGAACCACGGGGGACAGGGATTGCAGCCATGAAATTAAAATACGCTTGCTCCTCTGAAGCAAAGCTCTGACACAGCTGAAAGTGAAGGTGAAGTCGCTCAGCCGTGTCCGACTTTTCACGACCCCATGGACTGTAGCCCACCAGGCTTCTCCATGGGATTCTCCAGGCAAGAGTACTGGAGTGGGTTACCATTTCTCCAGGGGATCTTCCCAACCCAGGATCGAGCCCGGGTCTCCTGCATTAGAGGCAGACGCTTTAACCTCTGAGCCACCAGGGAAGCCCATGACTGTCAGGAGCCGCGTTAGGCATTACTGACAAAGTAGAGGCCCAGCCCTAGACCCCCTCCCTTTGTTCTGTAGGCACGGACCTGTAACGAAGGAGTCAGGCTTTGCGATTCTGACTTTTTTCCTTTTCTCGGCTGAGTGGACTGAAGAGAATATTAAGGTGCTTATTGTTTTTGAGAGGAGCATGAGAAGGCATAAAGCCTTCTGCATCTGTGCTCAAAGAATAATTCATAAAGTTAATCACTGACATTTGTTCAAGGACTTTTACAAAAGAGTGTTCCAGGGTGAGCACAGAGGCCGCAGCTTGAGACCATGGGACGGATTCCTATCTGAAGCCTATTTGTGAGAAAATTGTCTAATGCAAAGGAGTTTGCTGAATTTAGGGCTTAGGAATAATTAAAATAGTTAGAAGCTAAAGATTTAAGGATTGCTATAATGTTACAATATTCTACTATAGCTTATAAAAATTAGGGACTTTAGAGATATTATCTGGAAGCCCTTTCTAAGAAACAGTGAGCTTAGGATACTAGGGGCAAACAGGACTTAGAAAGATAAGAATTAAGCTGAGGAATGTGGTATGCAGCCCAGACATTAGCATGAGTTACAGTGTGTTCACAAGGACACATGAGAAAAAGTAGATAAGAGAATTGCTGAGGAAGGAGCTCCTTTTGAGGGGCAACAGTGATTTTTGGAAAAAAATAAATTTGGGTCAATGTGAACTAAAAATATCAAACCTCTGACCTAATGCTTTTGTAAAAGTATAAAAGAGAATCATAAGCTTGAAATAAACAGGCAGTCCAAAAGAAACTGAGGAGCTGCCTCAGTTTCTTGCCGACACCGCCTATCCCTTCAAGTTGAATCCCTGGCTCCTGGAGCTGGACTCTGGCACATGACAAACCTAGACAGTGTATTAAAAAACAGAGATACCACTTTGTTGACAAAAGTCTGTACAGTCAAAGCCATAGTTTTTCCAGTAGTCATGTATGGATGTGAGAGTTGGACTATAGAGAAGTCCGAGTGCCAAAGAGTTGATGCCTTTGAATTGTGTTGGAGAAGACCCTTGACAGTCTCTTGGACTGCAAGGAGATCGCACCAGTCGATCCTAAAGGAAATCAACCCTGAATATTAATTGGAAGGACTGATGCTGAAGCTGAAGCTCCAGTGTTTTTTTCATTTGTTTTTCAATTTCTTTTTTTTTTAAATTTTACTTTACAATACTGTATTGGTTTTGCCATACATCCACATGAATCCGTCACCGGTGTACATGTGTTCCCAATCCTGAATCCCCCTCCCACCTCCTTCCCCACACCATCTCTCTGGGTCATCCCAGTGCACCAGCCCCAAGCATCCTGTATCCTGCATTGAACCTAGACTGGCGATTCATTTCTTATATGATAGTGTTTTCTTACATCTGATATGAAGAGCTGATTCACAGGAAAATGACCCTGATGACTTGGAAAGATTCAAGGCAGAAGGAGTAGGAGGCGGCAGAGGACGCAAAAGATAGCATTACCGACTCAACGGACATACATTTGAGCGAACTCCAGGAGGCGGTGCAGGACTGAGATGCTACAGCCCGTGGGGCCGCGGCTGGACACGACTTACAGCTGAACAGCAGCAGCGGGCCATCGACCGTGGCGAGCCCCATAGCCGCGCCCCCTGCTCGGGGGTGGGAAGTATGCCCACAGCATGAAGGGAGAGAGAGGAAGCATTTGGTGAACATCACTTAGCCTATCATAATTTGGAGTTTCATTTTTCAAATGTATGGTCTAAAATTCACGGGTAGGCAGAATCTGTCTTAAAACTTGTCCTTGGAAGATATTTTTAGAAGAAATTCAGATGTAAGGGAAACTCAAGCCCTGTGCCCAGAGGGAATATTGCAGTGAGGCTCCATTTCACGTAAAATGAGCATTTATTTCAATGTAGAACAATAAACTCAGGTGCAATTTGGACATCCAAAGAGAAAGATGCCAGCAATCAACTGCTTAAATGAATAGCATGTGCACAAATTGGTGACATTCAACATTCTCCTTCTGCATATTTGTGTGCTCTTTGGATCCAAGGTAATATATACTCTTGACAGAAAATTCACTTTCTGTCAAGCTGCTCAGTTTTACCTCAAAGGCTCCCTCTTCTTTAATGTCCTTCATATGCGTTCACGGCTCATAGTTCTGTGATTCATTTGGAAAAACTATCTTAAATAATGTGCTATCGATTTCTTGGTTGGATGTATAGAAGAAAGGACGAAATGAAGGGAGCTGTTTCCGGGGTGGAGGCTTCCATTTTCTCGCCAGGTTAAGTGGCAGGGGGGCTTGTTGAGCCGTTAGAACAGCAACAAGCGGAAGACATGCCCTTGTCTAGACGGGGGAAGCAGCTGCCTGTTTACTTTGGATGTTCCGCTGGAGTACTGTGAATATCGAGGCAGTGGAAAATTGGAATTTCTCACAGAATGCTGTCTTTGCCCAGCAAGTTTGATGTGTCAGATAGTCCTAAAACCCTCCCATCAGTTAACGACTGCGCTGTAAAATCTGTTGTTTAAGAAATGCGAGAATAAGAATGATGTCCCCTTTCTGGTAGTGTAATAGCCAAGTGAGTTACTTAATATATTTTATACTCCCCTTCCCTTCTCATACACATACTGTATTAAAATTTCATTACCTAAGTGGAAGAATGAGCCCGCCTTTAGCACAATGAGAATTTTAGATTATAAATGTCAGTGTTTATTGCGAGGCATAATGCACGTAACACTTCTGCAAGGCTGTTCAGTGTATCATGAGATAGGTTTTGTAAGTCATAGTTTGCTCATTTCCTTACTGTGATCTAAAGTAAATATTACACACAAAGAAAAAAATGAGCCATGTCTTATGCTGGGGTATGTTCCTTGAAAACATATTGGGTTTTAACTTTGTCAGTACATATGTATGCGTCAAATATACAACTTACAAGATGTGTTTTTAAAAAGGAAGGTGAACTCTCCAAATCAGGATTCTGGGTTGATTAACAGAGAGAAAATCCCTTCCCATGAATTTTCTAGGACTTGGACTTACTATTTTTAGATTGCATCTGATGCTCTGTTTCAGGGACTGGATACTTCTGGTGACTCATTTTAAGAAATGGAATCTATATTTGGATGGTTTGACAATAGCACTTCAACTTTAGTGTACTTTTGAAATAAGAACCCAGTTCAACCCTAGCTCTTGTCTTTTAAGAATCTGAAAATACTTTAAGAATTTGTTTTAAATTTGCATGGTGTTTTAATCACGTCAACACACAATTTCTGAAACAAAAGACCTGGTACTTCGGAGAAACTTAATAGGTATTTCAGTTGAAGTGAAATACTGTTTGAAAGTTGTCTGGGGTTGATGCTTTGAGTTCTGGACTTTAGTTCCATTAGCACACTGGTGCAGGCAGTAATAACATCAACTACCCATGTGTTTAACTATCCAGAACTTTCTGAATTCCACAGTCCTAATCTGTAAACGAGGATAATGTTATTTCAAAGGGTTGGAGTGACAATAGAATAATTCAGCAAATATGAAATCACCTTTGAAAGATTAAAATACTACACAAATGTGTGGGTAAAACTAGACACTTTCTTACTGTGCTTTGAAGTTTGGGGTAAAAACTTTACCATAATGGTGACTTTTGACTACAAATATCTTGGTCATGGTGATGGTGTTCACGTGCTGAGTTGTGTCCAACCCTTTGAGACCCATGGACTATAGCATGTCAGACTTCTCTGCCCTTCATTATCTCCTGCAGTTTGCTCAAATTCATGCCCATTGAGTCAGTGATGCCATCCAGCCATCTCATGCTCCGCCGTCCCCGTCTCCTCCTCACCTCAGTCTTTCCCAGCATCAGGGTCTTTTCCAGTCTGTTGGCTCTTCACATCAGGTGGCAAAGTACTGGAGCTTCAGCTTCAGCAACATCCTTCCAATGAATATTCAGGACTGATCTCCTTTAGGATGGACTGGTTGGGTCTCCTTGCAGTCCAAGGGACTCTCAAGAGTCTTCTCCAACACCACAGTTCAAAAGCATCAGTTCTTCAGCTCTCAGCCTTCTTAATGGTCCAACTCTCATATCTGTATGTGACTGCTGAAAAACCATAGCTTTGACTATATGGACCTTTGTTGTCAAAGTGATGTCTCTGCTTTTTAATACACTGTCTAGGTTTGTCATAACTTTCCCTTCCAAGGAGTATGTATCTTTTGTTTTCATGGCTGCAGCCACCCTCAACATTGATTTTGGAGTCCAAGAAAATAAAATCTGCCACTGTTTCCACCTTTCCCCCTTCTATTTGCCGTGAAGTGATGGGACTGGATGCCCTGCTCTTGGTTTTATTCATGTTGAGTTTTAACCCAGGTTTTTCACTCTTATTTTCACCCTCATCAAGAGGTTCTTTAGTTCCTCTTCACTTTTTGGCATTAGAGTGGTATCATCTGCATATCTGAGGTTGTTGTTATTTCCCCCAACAATTTTGATTCCAACTTGTGAGTCATTCAGCCCAACATTTAGCTTGATGTACTCTGGATATAAGTTAAATATATAAGTTGACAATATACAGCCTTATTGTACTCCTTTCCCAGTTTTGAACCAATCAGTTATTCCATATAAGGTTCTAACCATTGTTTCTGGCCTGCATACAGGTTTCTCAGGAGACAGATAAGGTGGTCTGGTAGTCCCATCTCTTTAAGAACTTCCCACAGTTTGTTGTGATCCACACAAAGGCCTTAGCATAGTCAATAAAGCAGAACTAGATGTTTTTTTCTGAAATTCATTTGCTTTCTCTATGACCCAAAGAATATTGGCAATTTGATCTCTGGTTCCTCTGCCTTTTCTAAATCTAACTTGAACATCTCGAATACTTGGTTCACGTTCTATTGAAGCCTAGCTGAAGGATTTTCACNTGGTCCCCCTGTCCTCATCCCCATCTCTGGGGAGCGTCTGGAGCTCCCACTCCTGCTCCCCACGTTGCCCCTATAATTCAACCCTACCTTAACTTCCTCCCCTTCCCTTCCACCTTTGGCTCATTCCATCCTTCATTTGTTTATTCCTAAATTCTGAAACAAGCATTATTAAGGGCCTGCTGTGTTGAGTCTCGTTCTAGTCAGTGTGGATGCCGCCCTGAACATGAGACAGTCTCCTCCTCAAGCCCCTCTAGACGGGGGCACAGGGAAGAGCCTGTGAGTGACCGTGCAGTGTGGTGGGGCTCTCAGAGGGGTGAGAGGAGCTGGTCCCTGGGCCTGGAGAGAAGGGAGTGGGGGAGAGCCAAGGACGTTTCAGGCAGAACAAAGAGCTTTAGGCCAGATGTGGAGGTAAAGGAGAGCTAGATCACAGGTTTTGTGTGTGCTAATACGGTGTGGCCAGAATCTCTGTCCAAGCCACTGGAATGGCCAGAACTGAAGGTAGAGAGATGCCAAGGTGGAGGGAGGGGGGTGCAGGGCCACTGAAGGTTTCTAAGCAGGCAGTAGCAGATTTTCACTTTAGAAGGGTCCCGGGCTGGATTGTGGAGAAGAGATCAGATGTGTGCTGGATTCAGAAGACAGGTGAAGGGGTGTTGAAGTTGGATGGGTGGGCATGATGGTGGACTAGGCTATGGGTGATGCCCAGGACTTGGGGGGGCTCTTGAGATGGTAGAAGCCACAGACTTGATGATTACCTGGGGCGAAGGTAATAGGAAGGGGCTGGGAGAAGATGAGGATAATCTCAGGCTACCGATTCTTGTATTAGATAGATGGTGATGCCAGACTGGGTAATTGGAAATAAAGATATTTCAAGCAAATTTGTGGAAAATAATGTTGAGCCTGGCTTTTGAGATGCTGAGATTGTAAACTCTGAGGTAGAGTCTAGTAGGTAGCTGGATGTTAGGATTTGGATTCCAAGAAATTATTAGTACACACACACACACACACACACACACACACACATGCGTGTCCATCCATCAAAGCCACTGATGGAAGTGAAGATAGCCAGATAACCTAAGGAGCATTTATAAAATGAAATCAGACAAAGCACAGGTAAAAACCCTGAAGACACAGAATAAGAGTGACCAGAGAGCAGGGAGAAAGTGTTTCAAAATAACTGAGACTAAGTAAGCCAGAGGCAAGAGGAATAAAATGTTGTTTCAAGAAGGAAGCCATCAGCAGTGTCAATGCCCTCTGAGGTCAATTCAAACAAGGAAAGAAATCATGCCCACTGGTTTGACAAAGAGCAGATCTACCCCTTCCTGCTCCACTCCCCACCTCCGGCCCTGAGAGACTAGTTCTGGCAAAGTCAAAAGAGGAGGGGCTAGGTTCATTTTCTCCAGCATTCTCTGATGAACAATTTTAAACATACAGAAAATTTGAGTGAATAATACAATGACTATATGTATACCCTCCACCTAGATTCAATTCAGTTATTGTTGCCATTCTGTGGTATTTGCTTTATCTAACCATCTATCTATAAATATTTTTGGCTGACCCATTTAAGTTGTAGACATCATGGCCACTGACCCCTAAATTCTAATCAGCATCTGAAGCCAGATTAAAAGTGAAGAGGAGAGTGAAGAGGAGGTAAATGAATAAAACACAGTGAATAAGAATTTCGCTTTCGAGAAGTATGACTATAGGGACTTCCCTGGTGGTCCAATGATTAAGAATCCACCTTGCAATGCAGGGGATGCGGGTTTGACCCCTGGTCTTGGAACTAAGATTCCACTTGCGGCAAGGCAACTAAGCCCATGAATTACAACTAGACAGCCTGTGCACTGCAACTAAGATCAGCCAAATGAATGAACAATATATATATATTTTTTTATGAAGGAGAAAGGGGAAAAGTTGCCAGGGGAGAACGTCAGTTCAAAAATGTCTGTTTATTTTTGTTGTTATTTTTATTTGTCTATTATTAGTCTGGGAGAGCCCAGAGCAAGTTTAACTGCCTTTGGGAAGGAGCCAGTAGTGTGAGAGAGGCTGGAAGGAATTGAAGGAGGCATTGATCCCTGACTGATGGGAGGGGAGGCTTCCAGAGCTGGATGGGAGAACTGGCCTGGCCTCAAGGAGGACCAGCTCTGCCCGGAGGGAAGAGGAGGGGAAAGAGTAGATGGAGACGTTTGAGAGCTGGGGGATTTTGATCTAAAGCCTTTATTTTCTGTGAGAGGCAAGTAGTAAAGCTGCTAGGGCAAGGATGGTGGGAATCTGAGGAGCATCCAAATACAGCAAATAACGCCAACCACTCCTGGTGGGGTAGGGGTCTTGGGGACAAGAGGGCCAAGGATGTAAATGAAGAGCAGTTGAAGACGTGCACGTGAGGGGCCTCAGCTAGGCATGGAGGAAGTAGAGATAAGAAAATGCCGATGGGAAAAATCAAGGACCTGGCCGTGGAAAGACAGGTGAGGATCAAGACAGTGGGGGTCAGAGTGGGAAGGGGGTGAACACGATTGTTGAGGAGGAGGAGTTTTGAGGAGGCAGAGGTTCGTTCAGCTGTGGCCTGAGGAGGAAGTGAGAGATGCCTCACCTGTGTCTGGATCTGCTCCCCTGCCTGCTGGTCCCCTGCCTGCTGGTCCTCTGCCTGCAGACCGGGACTTGGCTCTGTCCCCAGTCCCTGCCCTCCTCCACCACGTGAGTCCTTGGCTCTGAGCAGCAAAGAGGAAACCAGAGCCTCCGTCCCGCCAGTGTCCAGTTTCTGAGTTTCGGGGCGGGCCCTCTGGTGACAGGGACAGGCACCTGCTCCCCCGTCAGCTCAGTCTCATTTCGAAGCAGGATCTGGCACCTGATGCAGCGGTTCCTGCAGCTCCCGGGGGCAGCAGTGAGGCCAGGGGGCAGAGAGGCCGACCAGGAGGCTGCCAGCCCTGTGCTGGCCCCCGAAGGCGGGGCCCCACCCTGGTACCAGGCCCTGCAGCCAGAGGAGCTTCGGTGGCTGCAAGCCCCAGAAGACACGACCCCAGAAGAGTCCCTGGAAGGACCTTGCCCAGGGCCTGGCCAGGGCCAGAGCCAGAGCCAGCCACTACGGTACAGAGGAGCCCACAGGGCCTTGCCCCCAAACAGACAGGAAGGCCAGAAGGGGAAGCTGCCTCTTCCAGCAGGAACCATTCAAGTCCCACCTCTTCAGCAGGAGGACTGCACTGGCATGTAGTGTCCAGGAGTGGGGCAGGCATGGGGGATGTTATGGGGGACTGAGGGTTTAAGTGGGGGGAAATGAACCTAACTCCTAACTCCCTGGTAGCTCTGAGGGGAGGAGGACAGTAAAATATTTTAGAATGGAGTAAAACATCTGACCCTTTCCTCTCCCCAGGTCCTGGCTAGGGGAGGGTTCCTGATGAGGTTTGGAAACAGGATAAGATCAGGCACCCTCTCCCATCTAGTGGAGAAGGCAATGGCACCCCACTCCAGTACTCTTGCCTGGAAAATCCCATGGATGGAGGAGCCNTGGTTTGATCTTCTTGCAGTGCAAGGGACTCTCAAGAGTCTTCTCCAACACCGCAGTTCAAAAGTATCTATTCTTTGGTGCTCAGCCTTCTTTATGGTCAAACTCTCACATCCATACATGGCAACTGGAAAAACCATAGCTTTGACTATATGGACCTTTGTCAGTAAAGTAATGTCTCTGCTTTTTAATATGCTGTCTAGGTTTGTCATAGCTTTGTCATAAGTTTGTCAAATTTATGTCTAAGTTTGACATAGCTTTTGTCATAGCTTTTCTTCCAAGGAGCAATCATCTTTTAATTTCATGGCTGCAGTCACCATCTGCAATGATTTTGGAGCCCAAGAAAATAAAGTCTCTCACTGTTTCCATTGTTTCCCCATCTATTTGCCATGAAGTGATGGGACTGGATGCCATGATCTTAGTTTTTTGAATGCTGAGTTTTAAGCCAGTTTTTTCACTCTCCTTTTTCACCTTCATCAAGAGGCTCTTTAGTTCCTCTTTGCTTTGTGCCATAAGGGTGGTGGCATCTGTGTCTCTGAGGTTATTGATATTTCTCCTGGCAACTCTTGATTCCAGCTTGTGCTTCATCCAGCCCGGCATTTTGCATGATGTATTCTGTATACCAGTTAAATAAGCAGAGTGACAATACACAGCCTTGACGTACTCCTTTCAGGTGTCTATAGGATGCAGTAGGCACAAAGAGGAGGGGCTTATACACCTATTCTCTTTTAAACACATGGAGGAAGGGAAAGAAGAGCAGCTTTTGAGAGTTTGCTGGGAGAGAAGACTGACAGGGTGAACTTTAAAAAAAATATTTATTTGTCTGTGCTGGGTCTTAGTTGCAGCATGTAGGATCTAATTCAACCAGGATCAAACCTGAGCCCCCTGCATTGAGAGCAGAGTCTTAACCTCTGGACTACCAGAGAAGTCCCTGAAAGGATGAACTCTTGGGATGGGAGAGCAGATTGCATTTGCTGGCAGTCTCTTCTACCATAAACACAAAGACACCCTCCTGGTCTGCAGACACTCCTAAGAAATGAGGTGCTTCAAGAATTTTAGGCATTCTGAAAGTCTGTTGCTCTCCCTGAAAGTGAAGCAGCCCAATGCCACATCCCTCCAGATATCAGATTTCTATTGCAGGTCCAAGTCAGTGCTCTCAGGCAGGGCTCCCCCAGGCACCCAGCACCAGCACCTCATCATCTAGGCTCAAGACAGGAGACAGGGAAACAAGAGTGGGTGGCAACCAGGGACAGTGAGTTCCCCTCCCATCAGGGTGCCCGCTGCCCTTCCATGGCTCTGCCTCTGCCACCTCTGCCCTAGGACCCCAACCAGCTGATTCGCGCCAGTGCCCTCCGCGTCCTATCTAGCATCCGTGTGCCCATCATTGTGCCCATCATGATGCTGGCCATCAAGGAAGCTGCCTCAGATATGTCTCCCTATGTGCGGAAAACAGCTGCCCACGCCATCCCTAAGCTCTACAGGTATGCCCCAAGCCACTGCCCATCCTTGGCCTCTCCCAGTTTTGAAGGCTGATTTTGTTTGTTGTTCTTAAGTATTTAGGTGGTTTAAGACAGTTTGGGGAACAGAGAAGGAGGACATTGGGAGCAGTGGCTCACACCTCTTGATGAATAGGATTGGGGGGAGAGAGGGGAGCACATCTCCAGCCGGTATTGGGAAGGCTGGAAAGGAGGGAGGGGCAAACAACAGTTTCTCCCTCAGTTTGGATTCTGACCAGAAGGACCAGCTGATAGAGGTCATCGAGAAGCTTCTGGCTGACAAGACCACGGTGTGTATATGGACACACAGAGGTGGGTGGTGGAAAGGTGCCAGGCCGACCCCATTCTGTCCTTTCCGTTAATGCGCTCCTGCCTCTGTGGGTTCCCCAGCTGGTGGCGGGCAGCGTGGTGATGGCTTTCGAGGAGGTGTGCCCCGAGCGCATCGACCTGATCCACAAGAACTACCGGAAGCTCTGTAACCTGCTCATCGACGTGGAGGAGTGGGGCCAGGTGGTCATCATCAGCATGCTCACCCGCTATGCCCGCACGCAGTTCCTCAGCCCCACCCAGAACGTGAGTGGCCTGGACCCCCAGGCGCGACCTCGACCCGTGCCCTAGCAGAGTGGATAGGAGGGCTTCCAGGAGGAGGTGTCCCCTGCCCCACCCACCTGTTCCCCACCCCTCCTACTCCACCCCCAGGAATCTCTGCTGGAGGAGAACTCTGAGAAAGCCTTCTATGGCTCCGAGGAGGATGAGACCAAGGGCCCGGGGTCTGAGGAGGCAGCCTCCACGGCGCTGCCCGCC
>SJYV01043502.1:245252-291794 GCA_006410875.1 Neotragus pygmaeus | reverse complement strand
GGTTCCTCTGCTGCTCCTCTCCGCAGTGAAGTGCAGTACGTGGTGCTCCAGAACGTGGCCACCATGTCCATCAAGCGCCGGGTGAGCACGTGACTCAGGCTTGCCCTCGCGGTCCGAAAGGTGGCTCTGCGGGGCAGGGGCGCTGGGGAAGGCAGGATGGGATGATGCCTTGGTAATGTGGAGCATGGGAGGGAGAGGCCCTAAATGCAGGTGGAGATGCAGGACCCGGATCCCCAGGGTGGAAGCCCTGATGAAGGAAGATAGGGTCGGAGCTGAGAGGGCGGGAGGAGCGGAGGTGGAAGAGCTGACAGTGGAAGAGGGTGCAGGGGTAAGAAGGGAGTTGGGCCCTGGGTGGTGGAGGGTCCCGGAGAGGGGTCGCTCTGGAGGAGAAGCAGGGCTGTGGTGGCGCTCCCTGGGACCACCTCTCTCGTGCCAGGGTATGTTTGAGCCGTACCTGAAGAGCTTCTACATCAGATCCACTGACCCCACCCAGATCAAGATCCTGAAGGTGAGTGACGGACAGCCATGCCTGTGGCCTTAACGAAGGGTTAAAGAAAGCACAGAGGGACTTCCCTGGTGGTCCAGTGGTTAAGAATCTGCCTTGCAATTCAGGGGACACAGGTTTGAACCCTGGTCAGAATACTAAGATCCCACATGCCACAAGGCACCTAAGCCTGCTGTGCCACAACTAAGACCTGATGCACCCAACTGAATAAATATTAAAACAAATGAAAGTGCAAAAAGCCCACTGGCACCCCCTGCCCCTTTTCTGCCTCCCTGCAGCTGGAAGTGTTGACTAACCTCGCCAATGAGACGAACATTCCTACTGTCCTCCGGGAATTCCAGGTACTGACTAGGGACCAGCTTGTAGCCAGAAAAGCCCATGCGAATTGCCCTGTAGCTCCTTATGCTCAGTGAGAATCATCTTGGTGGGTTAAATCTTCTCTTTAGAACCCCAAATGGAGAAACGGTTATTTCACGTCCCTTCCCAATGCCTTCTGCCGGCTTTGGGTCAGGGGGTCACCGGGTAATGGATGAGGTGTCATTCCTTTCCCCAGAGTTTAGTCTCTGGCATGGTCAGTCACTGAATGAGGGGTAACAGCTTTCCGGAAGGTCACCCTCAAGTCTGCAGAGTCACTGCCGAGTCAAGTCTGAGGGATCACCACCTTCTGGGGCTCACTCTGTTGTGGCCTCCCGCAGACCTACATTCGCAGCATGGACAAGGACTTTGTGGCAGCCACCATCCAGGCCATTGGGCGCTGTGCAACTAACATAGGCCGAGTTCGTGACACCTGCCTCAACGGCCTGGTGCAGCTGCTGTCCAACCGTGACGGTCAGTGTTTGTCTGTCTGCATGTCCAGCTCTGATGACTAGTGGGTGCTGCCTGCACTTCTGACTGATGGCCAGCAGGTATTCTCCTGTCTGGCCAGTGACAATTCGTGTTCATCAGTCCATCGGCCTCAGTTTGTATCCTTGTACCCCTGCCTCTCCGAGGGCCACTGGAGAAGTACAGGAGGTTGAGGAGCAAAGCCAAGGGCCTGGAGGCATTGCAGGTGTGTCTGCCCATTGTGTGTGGCCATCTGACTGTCCTGGGCTCATTTTCTGTTCCACAGAGCTTGTGGTCGCAGAGTCAGTGGTGGTCATCAAGAAGCTGCTGCAAATGCAGCCAGCCCAGCATGGAGAGATCATCAAACACTTGGCGAAGCTCACAGACAACATCCAGGTGAGGGGGTGACCCCACTGGCTTCCCCAACCCAGGATCCTCCCCATGATTTTAAGACCCTATAATTAGGGACTTCCCTGGTGGTCCAGTGGTTAAGAATCTGGCTTGCAAGGCGGGGTACCCGGGTTTGATCCCTGGTTGGGGAACTAAGGTCCCACATGCCAATGGGCAACTAACTCTGTTCACCACAACTAATGAGCCTGTGCCCTGCAACAAAAGATCCTGCATGATGCAAATGAAGATCCCGCATGCCACAATTAAAGACCCAATGCAGCCAAATGAATTAAAAAAAACAAAAAAGATCCTCTAAGTCAACTGGCCTTAATAAAAATCAAAAAGAAAAAGAAGAAAATCGGGCATCCCTAGTGGGTCAGACAGTAAAGAATCCACCTGCAATGCAGGTGATCCAGGTTTGAGCCGGGTTCGATCCCTGGGTGGAGAAGATCCCCTGGAGAAGAGAATGGCTGCCCACTCCAGTATTCTTACCTGGAGAATTCTATGGACAGAGCAGCCTGGCAGGCTATAGACCATGGGGTTTCAAAGAGTTTGGACACGACTGAGTGATTAACACTTTCACTTTTTAAATAAAAAAATCTTCCAAACCATTCCTACAGGCTTGGAAGGTCTTTGGGTGGGAAAAGGGGAAGATGAGACCATGTGACCCTGGTTCGCCTTCCCTTTGGGGACCCCCTTGCTGAGCTCCAGCCTGGTCCACACTCACATTTTCTCTAAAGCTCTGGCTCAGGGTGACTGGTTGACATGCCACCTGTGTGTTTTTGTGTTGTGTTGCCAAGTTGAAACATTCAGACAAGGCATTCCTGAAGATTCAGGAAGGATAACATGGCCAGAAAGCATCAAGGGTACAGTGGATCCAGAAAGCCAGTCTTTTATACCAAACTGTGACTAAACTTCCAAGGCTCTGTGCATGCTCTTGAAACCCTGGGGAAGAGAGGAGATGCTGCCTGAGAAATGCCGACCTAGTATTTTCTCTCCCACCACCCCCCACTCCCATTTCTAGAGAAGCGAGCACAGGTGGGAGGAGTGCTGGCTCCCTGGCAGGCCACAAGCCCACCCACATTCCCACACCCACCCCAGTCCTGACTCCTCTCCCACCCACACAGGTGCCCATGGCCCGAGCCAGCATCCTGTGGCTCATCGGCGAGTACTGTGAGCACGTCCCCAGGATCGCACCAGACGTCCTGAGAAAGATGGCCAAATCCTTCACTGCCGAGGAGGACATCGTCAAGCTGCAGGTCATCAACCTGGCAGCCAAGCTCTACCTGACCAACTCAAAGCAGGTACTGATTGAGAGATGCCCCTCAAAGCCCTCTGGGCCCCAGAAACGGCCCAGGTGGTGTTCTGTGGGTCCTCACCAGGTAGGCATGAACTTGAGTACCTCTTTATTTTTGTCAGTTTTTTCATGTCGTATTCTCATTAATGTTTATTGGAGTATAGTTGATATACAGTGTTATGTTCGTTTCCGCCGTACAGCACAGTGATTCAGTTATACATATATCAGCATCTCTTTCTGAAGAGAGAGTTCAGGACAGGTGGCTGGTCTGCCCGTGTAACCATGTTCCCCAGAATCCACGACTACTCTGGAGGCCCGGGCCTAGTAGAGATGGTGGCCATGTTGAAGAGACTCTTCGGTGGGGCTGTGACTTCCAGTCTGCCAGTGGGAGTGTCCCTACTTGCTGCCTTTGGGATGCTGGGGCCAGAGGGAGGGACCTGCAGTGACAGGCCCTGATGGGAGACCACACGTCCCAGGAGATGTGGTCTGTCCTCCTCCCAAAGCTTGGTGATGCTTCACCAGTCTATGCCAGCGATAAGAGGGCACAAGCCTGGGTGGTATTGGTGGTCATTGTCATTCCCATGGTAAAATATTATGAGAGGCACTGTAGCCAAGAACACGGTGCAGCTAAGCTGGAATATCAGGATATTAACAGCCTCTTGAGTGTCCAGCATCCTCTGAGATGGTCCCAGGAGACGTTTTTATGAGTCAAGTGTAACGTGCCAGAGCTCTTCAAGGTGCTAAGACACCAGGCGCTGTGATAGTTTCCACGCTCACTGCTCTGCTCAGTCAGGCGAGGCAGGGGTTGGCAAACCACTGCCCATAGTCCAAACCTGGCCCGCTGCCTGTTGTAAATAAACTTTTACTGGGCTACAGCCACGTTCATTCATTTGTTTATCGTCTATGGATGTTGTAGCTGCAATAGAGTCCATATGGCCTGCAAATCCTAAAATAGGTCTTCGGCCTTTTGTAGAAATGATTTGGCAACCCTCAGAGCAAACAAAGCATGTGGGCCACCTCCTGGAGGTGGCGACATCTCTGCCGACCTGAAGGTGGCCTCTTTGCCATCTCGTGGAGTCTTTGGATGGTGGTGTTTGTGCATCTTCTATGACCCACGGTGGACAGGGTGGGCCCCAGGGCCTCCAGCTGGGGGGCAGGGCTGTCGCATGTGGGGCCTCTTGTCAGGAGCTGGGATGGACAGTGGTCGTGTGGAAGCTGTGAGGGGCTGGGTCTGTGGGTGTCAGTATTGTGAGAGAAGCAGATTAGAGACAAGTTAGAGGGAAAGGCACCACGGGGAAGCCTTGGAACAAATATCTGTGTGCCTCCTTTATGCAAACAGGAGAAAAGAGCAGGTGGGAGGAAGGTCTGAAGAGATGAAGCAGGCTAGGTGGGTGGCTGCTGGGTAGAGGGGGTGTCTGAAAAGCTCAGTACCACAGGAGAGCCCTGAGCCCCAGCATAGTGACTCAGCATGTTTGCATAAGTCTGGGTGTGCCCACGTGGCTCTTCCCTAAGTTGTCCCTGTTAGCTTCTTGTGCATTTATTTATGACCGTAATTAACATACATATCCCAAGTGCCTACTGTGCCTGGCACTGAGCTATGTCCTTGGGTGATGAAAACGAGCGAGACATGTTTACTGGCCTTCAAGTGCTCACAGCCAAGTAGAGGAAACAGCACAAAATGGAGAGCAGTAAGGGCTGCAGTCAGTCTTCCCTGGTGGCTCCGATGGTAAAGAACCCGCTTGGCAATGCCAGAGACGTGAGTTTGATCCCTGGGTCAGGAAGAAAACCTGGAGAAGGAAATGGCAACCCACTCCAGGATTCTTCCCTGGGAAATCCCATGGATAGAGGAGCCTGGAGGGCTACAGTCCATGGGGTCACAGAGAGTCGGACACAACTTAGTGACTAAACAACAACAACAAAGGGTATAGTCAGAGTTGGCACAGAGAGCTGTGGGTATAGATGGCTTACCCCCTCTCCTAGGCAGGAGAGGGGGTCCCGGTCCCCATCAGGCCACTCTGAGTAGGCTGTTCAGACAGATGGAACCTCCACACACCCTTCATCCTAAGGCCAGTCCTTCAAGGCACAAGCTCCTTAGCATGGTTCTTGGACTCAGTAAAGAGAGCTTTCCTCCTTCCTACCCTCTCTGTCTTTCTCTTTTCTTCTTTCTCAGCCTGTGCTGAGAGTGGTGGAGAACAGGAATTCTCTGTACTCCAGGAGGGAAGTGTTTGCATGTGCCCAGGGCCATCCTTGCAAAAGAGCAAGGATGCTCCCCTCTTCCCAGTAAGAGGGTGACATGCTTGACCTGCCACAAGGCCACAGCAATCCCAGCCACTGCCCCTCCCCCACATGCTGACCCCCACTGCATGCCAGACTCTGGCCCAGGCTGAGTTAAGGAGATGACGGATGAGCTCTGCCCTTCTGTAGCTGAGCAGATAACCAGAGGGTCTAACAGAAGACGCACTGGCAGAGGTCTTGGGGTGGCAGGATTAGTAAAGGTGACCATTACAGCCACTTCGGGCAACTGCCTGCTTGAATGCTTTTGGTAGGTAGGTTTGCTTTTGTTTGCTTGATGAGATACCTGGGAGGAGGGTCTGCTTAGGTCGTGGTAGGAGCTAAAATCTGGCTTCTAGAGTGAGTGGAAGAGTCTGACAAGTTCTGCATTATTATTATTTTTTTAGTTAATAACTTCTTTGATATCATAAAAATAATGCATGTTCATCATAAAATGTTTGGAAAATCCAGGGAAATATAATATTTAAATTAGCTGTAGGTCTACCACTTAGAAAAAACTAGCATTGATTTTTTATATTTTCTTAGGTTTTTTTTTTTTAATTTGGTTTCTAGGTATAATCATCCAGAAATTGTACATTTGTGCCTTGTTCAATACATTGATCTTTTTGTTTCTATTTCCTTATAATGCCTTATATTTAGAAAGTTGTTTCCTTGTTCACATATCAATTAAAATTTTCATGCATAATTTCCTCCAGACTTTTTTTTCTATTTTTAATCCATTGTATTGGTTTTCTAGTGCTGTGTAATAAATTACCACAAACTTAGTAGGCCAAAACAACATGTTTACTTTCTATTTCCATGGATCAAGAATCCAGATATGGCCTAGCTGGGTCTGGTATGTGTATGTGTGTGCGTGCCCATGGTCAGTCGTGTCCGACTCTTTTTGCAACCCCATGAACTGTGGCCCACCAGGCTCCTCTGTCCATGGGATTCTCCAGGCAAGAATACTGGAGTGGCTTGCCATTTCCTCTTCCAGGGGATTGTTTCAACCCAGGGTTCGAACCCACATCTCTTACATCTCCTGCATTGACAGGTGGGGTCTTTATCACTAGTGCCACCTGGGTTGGGTCTTACACAAGGCCTTAGTTACAGCTGAGGAACCAGTCAAGTTGGGGTTCTCATCTGGAGGCTGTGTTGGGCAAGCATTCATATCCAGTTTCGCATGCCTGATGGTAGGACTGAGGCTTCTCGCTGGTTGTCAGCTGGAGACCGTCCTCAGCTCCCTGCCACATGGTCTCCAAACATAGCTGCCTGCTTCTTCAGAGCCGCAGGGATAAAAGTGTCTAGAGCCAGTTTGCTAGCAAAACTGGAGTTGAATGTATGGAAGCAGTCATGGGGTTATGCCTGGTCACTTCTGCCATATTCTGTTGGTCAGAATCACATTTCAGGTCATGCCCATCCTCAGGAGGGGAGCAAGCCTGGGCTTCAGGAGGTGGGATTGTGGGACAGGACCTGGGCATCTGTCCTCCGCATCCATCTAGAGCTTATTTTGGTGTAGCATGTCAGATGTGAATGTATTTTAATTCCTTTTTTTTTTTCTGAAGAGCTAGTTTCCCTAGCATGATTTAACAGGTGTTTGCAAGGTAGCAGGTATGTTGACATAGGTTCTTTTTAAAAAAAAATAATTTTGCTTTTTTTTTTTTATGGCTGTGTTGGATTTTTGTTGCTGTAAGGACTTTTCTCCAGTTGTGATGAGTGCTCTGGTTGTGGTGCACAGTTGGTGGTGGTACACAGTTTTCTCTTGTTGGGGAACAGAGGCTCTAGGCACACGAGCTCTAGTAGCTGTGGCTCCCAGGCTCCAGAGCACAGGTTCAGGAGTTGTGGCGCACGAGCTTAGTTGCTCTGTGGCATGTAGGATCTTCCCAGACCAGGGATCGAACCCAAGACTCCTGCATTGGCAGGCGGATTCTTTACCACTGAGCCACTGGGGAAGTCCTGGCATAGGTTCTTGAAAAGGCATCGATGTTCCCCACTGAAAATTCTTCCGGGTAGCTGGAGCCCTTGGGTCCAACTGGGAGCTTTGTTCAGCTCTTCGTGCACTGGAGCTTGTGTCAGAGGCCTTCTTAAACAGCCTATAATTCTTGTGCATACTGGCTAGGCAAGGCAGGTGTCCTCGGGCTGCAGACTGGATGCGATAACCCCTGGGAAATGGGTCCTCATTACAGAGCAGGGTAATAAACTATAGGCAAATCCTGCAGTTTTGAGGTGGAGGGACTAGCCCCTTCTTGTGTTGGTTGTTGATGGGCAGTTAAGGCTGTGGATAGATGGATTGAAACCTTGAACTGTTCTTTCCAGAATTAGGCAAGGACTTGAGGGGAGGGAGAGAGGGTCTGTGATCGGCCAGCTGGGAAATCCATAGAGTTGGATCAGTAGCTGCTTGATAATAGTCAGTGTGATGAGGACATCTGGTAGCCCTGGCACGTGGGGTGGTGTCTGGTCAAGGAGAGGCAGGTCTACAATGAAGTCCATTTTGATGGGGGCGTCCTAGGGGAGTGTGGGGTTTGGAGTACTTACCTGTGATGGAAACAGTATCGCAGGCGGTACTGTGCTGAAAGGGTCTGAGCTGAACATGAGGCTGCCGAAGCCCCCGTTGTAGAAGGAATGGAATCTGAGCAGCTCTCTAGAGTTTTGTAACAGCAGCTACTCTGATTCTGGGCCAGCATTTTGTTGATGGCCCTGCCAGATTACCTGGCTCAGCTGTGTCCAAGGCTGGATGTAACACTGTGTAACCAGAACATCAGGAAGACCAGAATCGGTTTGCTGTCCCATCCCTCAGAATATCCCCAGANGGGGGGGGCTCAGGACAGGGGTTTGAAATGTGCACCTTCCTGGATCTTCTACCTGATGGTGCTGGCTTGAACCTGTTTCCTCTACTCCATTGTCTCCCCTCTCCCCCCATCCCACTAACCTGTCTACTAAGAAAGAGCACTTGGGGCCTGAATTGTTAATTCTGACCACTGGGAACCCCACCCTGATGGCCCCATGACTACCGAGGATGCTTGGGGGTCTTTGGGCCTCAGCACGGTGTGGAGGAAGGTGAGCGATGCTGGGGGTTACTTACCTGAATGGCACCTTCACCCTGAATGTCACTTCTTACCTGCTGCCAAGGACTCCCTAACTTTAGTCCCTTTTCAGATCTGCCCATGAGTCCACCTGAGTGGTACGTCCCAGTGGTACCTGGAGAATAAAGGTTGCTAACAGCTCAGCAAAATGCTTCTGTCTGGGATCTTCCCAGACACGTGTCCCTGTCTTTGGGACTATGTAAAAAAAAAAAAAACTTTATTCGTAGACTAAATAACCCGTGTAACTAGTATTCAGATCAAGAAACAGCCGATAGCAGCGTTGATATTTCAGTCAGAGATCAATCACAGAGCTCTGAAACGATTCTACCCCAGTCTGCAAATGGCAGTGGGATCCCAGAAGGCCAGCACAGACTTGTGTCCAGTAATGCCAACATGGTACCATATGCTGCTCTCTGGGGTCCCTGTGGCAGGGAACGCGGTGTGTGGAAATAAGTGGAGGTTGTCTTGTTTTGGCTGAGGGAGAATGTGAAGAAACAGTTCTGAGGAAGGAGGAACTCGTGGGCAAGGTGACCTTGATGGAGGTCTTGCTGTGCCAGGACCCCAGCATTTGCACCTGCAGAGGGCAGGCAGGAAGACGCTGAGGCATGGTCCTTCTTACGTGGACCAAGGCCAGATGGAGCCCCTGCACTCCAGGAAACCCCTCAACCTCAGTCTCCTCAGCTATAAAATGAAGGGGAGGGCCCCTCAGGTTCCTGTCTCTCCTTTCGTTGAGACCCTAGGCATCCCCTTACCCCTTTACAAGCATCTCAGGACAACCAGCGCTCTCCTTCCACTGTGACAGACGAGTGAGCCAACCTCTGGTGATCTCTGCTTCCTGGCATTTGCCTCCTGGAGTCATCCCTTCCTGCATCTCATCACGATTGGTGTGTGTAAACAACAGAATACTGTAGAAGCGAGAGTCTGTTATTTTGGAGATGAGCTTATGACACTCCCCTCACCTCCATCTTAGCAGCCCCCTGGAGCAGTCCCTGTAAAGAGGAACTGAGTGAGTCTGGGGTGGGTGGAGTTGGGAGACAGATCCGGCTCCAGGAAAAGCTTCAAATGACTGCAGTTCTGGCCGAGAGCTTGACTGCAACCTCAGGAGACAGCCTGAGCCAGAAACACCCAGCTAAGTCGGTCCTGGATTCCTGACTCTAAGAAGTTGTGTGAGAATGAGTATTTGTTCTAACCAGCCTCACTTCTGGGTAACTTAACAGTGTACATGAATACAATCCAGCCCTCGACCCAGGTCCTAGGGTTTTGGAAACGTCCTCAGAGCGAGCCTGGGCTCCCAGCTCTGGCCTTTGGAGCAAATTTCTGCCACGTTCAGTATCAGTGGTGTGCTGAGGCCGGCTTGGGCGCGTCCGCTGGTATCACACTGGCAGTTTGAAATCAGCCACTATCCAGGTGGGGATAGTGGTCGAGAGCCCGCTTGCCAATGCAGGAGACATAATGAGACACAGGTTCAATCCCTGGGTTGGGAAGATACTCTAGAGAAGGGTGTGACAACCCACTGCGGCATTCTGGCCTAGAGAATCCTTTGGACAGAAGAGCCTGGCAGGCTACAGTTCACAGTGGTTGCAAAGAGTCGGACATGACTGAAGCGACTTACCTGCATGCATGGTCTTTATGCCACAGATATTGGTGAATACTGCAAGTCACTCCCCTCCCTGTGGCCAACTGTCAACACTTACCAGCACACCTTTGCCCTGAACTGTCCCCATCCCTGTATCTCCTTAAGCAATTATACTTCAAGTTTAAAGAGTAAAATAACCACCTGTGTCTGCTTACCCAGTTTAAGAACTAAAGCACTCATCAATTCAGCAGATACCCAATGGATTCTTGTCTCACAAGCGCTTCCCTCCCCACCTGGAATAAATCAATGTTATTATATCAAGGCCATGCATTTTGGGATGCTTTTACTACATACAGATGTAATGCTAAACAATATATTGTACTTTGTGACTGTAATGTACTGCCTGTTTAGAAATTTTATATAAACGGCTTCGTAGATAATGTATTCTTCTACATTCTGCTTTTTTTCATTCAATGTTGTGTATGAGTCATCCATGTTGATACAATTAGCTTTATTTCATTTACTTTTACTTATATACAGTATTCCATTGTGTATGTGTGTGCATGCTCAGTTGTTGAGTGACATCTGATTCTTTGCGACCCCATGGAGTGTAGCCCGCCATGCTCCTCTGTCCATGGAATTTTCCAAGTTGAGTACTGGAGTGGGTTGCCATTTTGTGTGACTAGACCACAATTTATCAATCCATTCTCCTGTCGATAAGTATGTAAGGTATTTATTTTTGCAACTTTGAATAACACCTATCGGAATTTTTAACCTCAACTCCTGCCTCTTTAACATATGGGCAAGTTTCTCTAACACGTTACCCCAGGAGTGGGATCCCTGGTGGTAGCGCAACACACCTGCAACTTAACATTGCCAAATTGCTTTCTAGGGCAGCTGTACTTCACATCAAGAATATTCATGGCATCCTCATTCATCATAGTCCAAGTCACATTGCCAATCACCAGGAGAATGGAGAAGCAAATATGGTATATCAATACAATGGAATATCACTTAGCAATAAAAGGGACTTAACCCTGCTACCTGCATCAACATGGATGAATCTTGTTGAATGAAAGAAGCTAACAGTTTAGATGAAGTCCTAGAACAGGCAGAATGAATCTGTGAGACAAGTGACTAGAGGATTAGTTACCTCAAGGAGATGGGGATGATGTGGAAAGGGGCATGATGGAACCCTGTGGGGTTCTGGAAGGAGTCCATGCCTTGGTGTGGGTGGTGGTTACCTGGGTGTCTATGTAGGAAAAAAGCATCAAACTGGATACCAAAGATTGTGTACTCTGTGCACTCTGAATGTGGGTTAGCCCTCGATTTGAAAAATGTAGAAAACGAAACCCACAACCAAAGTGGCTGAACCAGTTTACACCCTGACTGGCAGTGAGTTTGCCGCTGGGAGAGTGAGCCTTTTCATTGCATCTGTCTGGGGAATGTGGAATGGTATACTTCTGTGTTCATTTGCATTTCCTTGGTTGTGGGTGAGTGTAGGCATCTTGAGATAGGTTTGTTGGACGTTTGCGCTTCCACTCCTGTCAATGGCCCATTCCCATCTTTTGTCTATTTTTCTATTTGCCTCACTGTAGAAGTTCCTACATATTTTGGAAACTAGTCCTTTGTAGATCATATATTGCGAATACCTTTCTCCAGTGTATGACTTTTCAAGTTTTAAACTCGATAACCCAAAGGTTTTAATTCCAATGTGGTCAAAGTTATCAATTTTCCTTTATACCCTGTGCTTGTTCCACATTCACAAATTTTGTCTGTACTCCAGTGTAATAAAAATATTTTCCTAATATTGTTTTCTGAAAAAATTTCCTGGCGACCGAACAACAAAAAATTTCCAGGTAATGCTGTATACATTTGCATTTTTAGCCCAATTAAAATTTCCATTTGTGTATGATGAAAAGTGGAGCTGATCTAGTTTCTTTTATTCCACTTAAAAGGGCACGAAAAAAATCTCAAAAAAACAAAGTGGTTTCTTTTGCACAGAGCTTGGCAAAAGCTGAGTAGACACTATATGCTTACTTTACCTTGTGGTCTTGAATTCCTAAAGGAATCTCTCTTCTGATCTTTTCCAGCCAGGAAAGTTATTTTCTCCCTGCAATCTCTTTTCTTCTTTTTAGCTCTCTGCCTGCTGTGGAGGCACCAAACACCTGAGCATATAAAAGAATACAGGTTCCCTCCTGGTGTATGCATTTAAAACTTAGTCCAGCCAATTACAGTTACACTCAAAACCTGTGTTATAAATCTGGGGCTTGACTGCAGAGATGGTGCCAGGCATAGCTGGGCTCAAAGGCTATTTGTTGACTAGGAGAATGGATAATGCTGCCTGTTTGTTCCTGCTACTTCAGTGACCAGCTGTGGGTACTTGACCAAATCATGTAATACCTCCACCTCTGTCTCTTTCTGCACCCGACCCTGTGTACTGTAGGCATCTAGTCAGGGGTACTGTTCTTCCTGTATAACCTGCAAGCCTGGCCAAGTCAGGGCAGGCAGGCAGGACTCACCAAATGCATGACTGTATGTGCATGCACCCTCCCCTCCTTCAGTGCCTGCATTGAGCTTTGGGGTCAGTCAGAAGGTAGGACACATGTAAGTTCCTACATATTTTGGAAACTAGTCCTTTGTAGATCATATATTGCGAATACCTTTCTCCAGTGTATTTTTCAAGTTTTAAACTTGATAACCCAAAGGTTTTAATTCCAGTGTGGTCAAAGTTATCAATTTGGCCACCGAAGTTATCAAGGGTGCTGGACATTTTGTTCTTATCTGGTTAAAGCTTTAGACTCTGAAGCCAGAAGACTGCCTGGGTTTGAGTCCTCACTTTTCTACTTCTAACTGGGAGTCCTCGAGCTAGTTACTTCTCTGAGCTTGTTTCCTTGTCTGCAAATGGGTTAAATGGGTTAACGCAGGTGAAACACTTGGAACTGTACCAAGCACAGGTCACGTACTCAGTCAAGTACAAGGTCAACTATATTCTCATTATTACTGCAACAGAAAATTTTAAGAAGAGGGATTTTATGCAGCAGAAATTTCTGTCCCAAGACACCTGAAAGGTGCCTTCCTTTTCTTACAGCTGGGAGTTTTAAAACATGAAAGAGCTCCCAGGTACTGTTGCCTTGGTCACTATTCTAGTTTCCGGTTCTTCTCTTGCTCAGCTTTGGGTCAGGGAAGAGAAAGCATGAGTTGCATGAGGCCCCTGGACGGGCTGGGCTTGATTCTTTGAATTAATGACCAAATTAAAAATTAGGAAGATTGCACATAAAAAAAAAAACCCCACAAAACAACAAAACTGCTTTTCCAGCTTGTCTTGAAAGATCTGGCTGGGCTGAGATGTCATTCCTGCACAGCACCCATCAGCTAAACCTCTTTAGATGTAACTGGGGCCTTCCTGGTGCTGCCATACACCCTCAGTTGGCTCCTGTGCCCTAGGTATCTGGGTGTGGCACTCCCTGAGAGGACAAGCAAGATGCATCACCTCGGATGCGTGCTCTACGCTGTTTGTGGGCCAGGGTGGGACTTGTGGGTGGGTTGCTCCTAGAGAAGGAAAAGCTCCAGATAGGGCTGGTGTGGGAGGGTTCCAAGGAAACTAAACCAGGAGGCAGGGAATTCCTGGGCAGCTGAGATGGGGCATCTTCAGGAGGGAGTGGGAAACGCTCAAGCAGCACCTCTGAAGGGGAAGAGAGGATGGAGCAGTTTATGGCTAGGGGGTGCCAGGGTCCTCTCTTGCCCTCCCCTGCCGCCATCACCTGTCTGCCCAGAACCTCAGCAACCCATGGGAGCTCCTGCACCGGGACATTCTACGGATGGAGACTGGCCAGCTCTCACTCTGAGTCCTCCTGTGAACTTACTACTCCAGCGTCTGTTCCTATCCTCTCCCATTTATCCTTCTGCCACCAAAAGCTAGACCTTGACTCCCTCCCCTCAACCATTAGATTCAGGCCAGCCTCATCAGCCTGCCAGGAAGGCAGCAGACCTATCTCCCCAACTGCCAGGAGGAACCTTAAGCAGAGTGCTTTACAAAATAGTATGATGGTGATGCTGAGGTAATACACGTGGAACACTTAGGCTCAACAAACGCCCATTCCTTTTCTCCCTACCACAGTCCTTTATTTCTCCCCTTTTACTGTCAAACCTCTACGAAGTCTGCAGTGACATCTTAAAAGAGATCTGATACTATCATTCTCCTGTTCATCATTTTTAATAGTTCCCAGATGTCTGCAAAATAAAGGCCCTTCACGAACTGGGCCCAGGCTTGCCTCCTGCGGTATCAGCACGCATTATCCTTTGCCCTGATCAGAAGGAGCCTCTCTGTTCTGCACTCTTTCTCAGCCTTCGCCTGCCCTTCCGCCTGGAACGCCACTTCGGTTTCCGTACCTGCCCCGGGTTTCAGCCGGGGGTCCGTTCCTGCCCCAAAGACGCCCTCCCTGACCACAGTCTGACTCTCCGCCGGGTCCCTCCTCCGCTCTCCAGGAAGTTTTCCTTTCGCAATCTGGAAAGAGCGTCGGAAGCGGCTTCCCAGGGAACTACAGTCCAAAAGGGGATCCCTGATGTCCTTGGAACTTTCCGGAATCCCCTGACGCCCGCGCACTCCACCCCCGGTCCAGCACACGAAGCAGCCGGTCTAGGTGAGTGGGCCTGCTGGGAACCGGGGAGTAGGGTTAGACAGGGGCGCGTCGCGCAGGCTCTCTCCAAGGAGGGGTTCTTTGGCAGAAAAGGAGCATGGACACCGTAAAGACGACTTTATTGACCAAGCGCGTTGCCGCCCCGTCGCAGGGGCTTGTAAATGGCGCTCTGTAAGGGATGAACTGAGGCCCTAAGAGGTAAGGGACGTGATCAGGGTCACTAGGTGAGGGGCATGCTCCGCTTGGACCCCTGGACTCCTGGGGCGGGGTGCATGGTAGATGTGTATAAGAGACAGCGTCTGGACATACACTCGAGGCCGACGGGAGTCTGCAGCGCAGCTCTGAGGCCTCACCGGCGCCCCCGGAGGGCCGCGGCGCCTTTAAGCCCAAAGGCCCTGAGTCACGAGGAGGCTCCCTACCCCTCCTTCGCCACACACCCCTCCACGAGGCCCCACGCCCGCAGGCACGTGACCCGCGCCCCGCCCGGGACTCGCGCGCACGAGTGGGGGCGGGGGAAGAGGGGACCACGGTACCGGCCGAGGCTGCGCGCGGACCGTTAGCTACCGCGGCCCTGACCGCGGCCCCGCCCAGCCCCGCCCCGGCGGCCGGCGGGCAGCTCTTACCAGTGGGAACGCCATGGGGATGGCGTCGCCCTGCGAGACGGACGGACCGGCCGGCGGGCGGCTGACCGGCTCGGCGAGGGACGCGCAGACACGTGGGCACTATTTTTGCAGCGAGCCGCTCNAACTTCAGTACTGTTCTCCATCGTGGGTGTATCAGTTTACATTTACCAGTGGTGTAGGAATGTTCCTTTTTTTCACACCTTGAGCATTTGTTATTTGTAGATTTTTTGATGATGGCTATTCTGACCTGTGTGAGGTGATACCTCATTGTAGTTTTGATTTGCATTTCCCTAAAAATTAGTGATGTTGAATATCTTTCCATGTGCCTCTTGGCTGTCTGAATGTCTTATCTGGAGAAATGTCTGTTTAGGTCTTCCGTCCATATTTTGATTGGGTTCTTTGTTTTAATATTGAGCTGCATGAGCTGCTTATATTTTGGAGATAAATCTTTGTCAGTTGCTTTGTTTGCAGATATTTTCAAATATTTGCAAATGAGTCTTTTCCCCATTCTGAGGGTTGTCTTTTCATATTGTTCGTGGTTTCTTTTCTGTGCAGAAGCTTTTAAGTTTAATTAGGTCCCATTTGTTTTGTTTTTATTTTCATTACTCTAGGAGGTGGGTCAAAAAAGATCTCGCTGAGGTTTTTGTCAGAGTGTTTTTCCTGTGTTTGCCTCTAAGAAGCTTACAGTGTCCAGCCTTACAATTTAGGTCTTTAATCCATTTTGAGTTTATTTTTGTATGGCTGGGGAGTGTTCTGATTTCATTCTTTTACATGTAGCTGTCCAGTTTTCTGAGCACCACTTACCGAAGAGACTGTCTTGTCTTCATTGTGTATTCTTGTCTTCTCGTTGTAGATCAGGTAAGCATAGGTGTGAGGATTTCTCTCTGGGCTTTCTATCCTGTACCATTCATCTGTGTTTGTGTTTTTGTGCCAGTACCATACTGTCTTGATTAGTGTAGCTTTGTTGTATATGATATAGTCTGACATCAGGGTGGCTGATTCTGCCAGCTCCGTTTTTCTTTCTCAAGATTGCTTTGGCTTTTTGGGGTCTTTGTGTTTTTTAACAAGTTGTAAAGTCTTTTATTCTGGGGAAAATGTCATTGGTAGTTTGACAGAGATTACGCTGAATCTGTATTGCTTTGGTTAGCATAGTCATTTTGACAATATTGATTCTTCCAGTCCCAGAACATGGTATATCTCTTTATTTGTTTCTGTCATTTTTTATTTCTTTCATCAGTGTTTTACTTTTTTGCTTTTAGTAGTTTTTTTAAAACTATTTGTTTAAAAAGTAGTTGTAAAAAGAAAGTTTTTTACACTAGAAAAAGGTAGCATTTTACTACTCTATTTTTCTGAGTAGAGATCTTTTGTCTCCTTATGTAGGTTTATTCTTAGATATTTTATTCTTTTTGTTGTAGTAGTAAATGGGACTTTCTTCTTAATTTCTCTTTCTGGTCTTGTGTTGTTAGTGTGTAGGAATGTAAGAGAGGAAATGATCTCTTCAGTGATCTCTTGGTTTTTTTAGTGGTGTATTGTTTAGTCTCCATGTGCTTGTGCTTTTTACATTTTTTTTCCCTGTAATTGATTTCTAATCTCAAAGTGTTGTGGTTGGAAAAATGCTTGATATGATTTTAGTTTTCTTAAGTTTCCCAAGACTTGATTTGTGACCCAAGATGTGGTCTATCCTGGAGAATGTTCAATGTGCAATTGAGAAAAAAGTGTATTCTGCGGCTTTCAGGTGGAATGTTTTATAAATATCAGTTAAGACTGTCTGGTCTGTTGTGTCATTTAAAGCTTGTGTTTCCTTATTTTCTGTGTGGTTTATCTGCTCATTGATACAAGTGGGGCGTTAAAGTCCCCCACTATTACTGTGTTACTCTTGATTTCCCCTTTTATGGTTGTTAGCATTTGCCTTATGTATTGAGATGCTCCCATGTTGAGTGCATGAATATTTGTTATATCGTCTTCTTGGATTGATCCTTCGCTGTTAATGTAGGGACCTTCCTTGTGCCTTGAAGCAGTTTTTAAAGTTTATTAATCTGATATGAATATTGTTACTCCAGCTTTCTTTGGATTTCCATTTGCATGGAATATCTCTTTTTCCACCCCCTCAGTTTAAGTTTGTATGTGTCCCTAGATCTGAAGTAGGTCTCTTGTAGATAGCATATGTACAGGTGTTATTTTTGTATCCATTCAGCCAGTCTGTATCTTTTGGTTGGAGCGTTTAATCCATTTATATTCAAGGTAATTGTTGACATGTATGTTTCTACTACCATTTTCCAAATTGTTTTGGGATTGTTCCATGGGTCTTTTTTTGGAAGAAGAGAAGTATTAGTAGCCTTTTCAGGTAATTACGGTTATTGGTGCCACCAAGTGGTAACTTCTTTAAGGTCAAGTCATTCTTCAGGGTTCACGGGACATGGGTTCCAGGACCACTGTGGATACAAAAATGGAGATGCTCTAGTTCCCTACATAAAATGACGTAGTATTTGCCTATAACATATGCAGTCCTGTAAATGTTACACCACATCATCTCTAGATTACTTATAATACCCAATGCCATGTAAATAATTGTAAATACAATGTAAATGCCAATTAAATAGTTGCCACTGCACAGCAAAATCAGCTTTCACCTTTTGGAACTTTCTGGAATATTTCCCCCGATATTTTTACTCTGTGGTTGGTTAAATCTGCAGATGAGGAACTCTGGTATACAAAGGATTGACTGTAGTTGCAACATGAAGTCTGAAGCCATATGGATGTACTGTTCATGCAGTGTTACATCAAAATGCATAGGTCCCTGTTGCGCTTTGGGTGTCTATGTACTCATGTCTGATTTTGTAACATCATTTGACAAATGTGGGTTCACTGAGTAATGTGGTTATGTTGAGCACTGGTTAATAGCATCACCAGTCTCATCAGAAAAGTCTTCTAAAGTATTGAGTAAAGTGTTAAGTTCAAGTGGTGGCATATACAGGGTTTCCAGAATTCTTATTTTTTTCTCCAAGGCTCTAGTTTTATCATTAGCAACAGATAGTGACAGTTACAGGCTTACTCTCTTTTCAAGATATATAATGTTTCCTAAATACCCAAAGTTGATAACCGTGGCGTGTCAGTTGTATTTTCAAGTACAAAAAATGTTTCATGGAAAAAAGGCATTCTGTTTTAAAAAAATTTATTTTTGGTTGCACTGGGTCTTCATCTCTGAGCATGGCTTTTCACTAGTTGCAGTGAGCTGTGGCTACTCTGTTGCTTGTGTGGACTTCTCATTGTGGTGACTTCTCGTGTTGCAGAGCACAGGCTCGCATGCAGGCTTCAGTAGTTAGTTGCAGCATGCAAGCTCAGTAGCTGTGGCTCATGGGCTCAGAAGTTATGGCACATGGGCTTAGTTGCTCTGTGACATGTGGAATCTTCCAGACCAGGGGTCAAACCTGTGTCTCTTGCATTGGCAGGTAGATTTTTACCCACTGTACCACCAGGGAAGTCCTGAGGCTAATTCTTCTTGAAACTCAATCACGAACACTTTTTCTTGAGACCGTGATTATACTTCAATATCAATCAGGGGCCTTATACTCTTGTCCATTTGTCTCATAGATATTAGGACATGTACTCAAGGATTGCAATTTAATAAAACGTCTCCTGTTTATCCAAGGAATTTTGTAAATAAATCTGGCTTTTTCTGGGAGTTCATAGCATAAAGAATACAGTAACTGCTGCTGCAGTTGGTTGGCATCGCCTTGATTCCTGCTAAGGTGTCGGTTTTATCTACTCCTGTTGCTTTTGTACCGTCACTGCAAATGTTAGCATAGTGAAAAAAGAAGCTGATATCTTCGAATTACAAGAAGTTTTTCTGATTTGTTGGACCCCAGAAAGAATGGGTCCATAGGCCTTACTTTGAGAACTGCTGCCACACAGTAAGCTCAGCTCCTTAGTTAGCATACGGAGTCCATAATGGCGTGACTTCAGCTTAGTGGCCAAGTTTGAGCCCTGGTCTACAACTCCTTGAACTTTTAGAAAATTGAGCGAGGGAGTTCCCTGGTGGTCCAGTGGCTATGACTCCACACTCCCAATGCAGGGGTTCGATCCCTAGTCAAGGAACTAAGAGTTTGCATGCTGCAACTAAGACTTGATGCAGCCAAATAAATATTAAAAAAGAGAAATGTTTTTTAAAAATTGAGTGATGGCATACTTGCAGTAAAAAGCATTAGTTGGTACCATATGGTTTGATCAACTTTTACATGTTTATGTGTTATTTTTATGTGTCACACAGATCAAGACACAGAACATTTCTAACACTCCGTAAGGTTCCTCTGTGCCCTTCCCACTCTATAGCCCCACCCCATCCCACAATTAAAATACTTTTCTGATTTCCTTTGTCATCAGTTGACTTTTGAATTTCTTATGAATGAAATCATGCAGCATGCACTCTTGAGTTAATTTAATTTAAGGATTAGGGTTAATTTAGTATTTTCCCCCACTTAATTTAGTATCTGTGAGGTTTCTGTAAGATGAGATGCAGTTGTTTTTCCTGTATAGTAAATACTACATTAGAGATGTGAGTAATCCATCTAATGCATGTTACAGATGTGAATGGTAAAAAGAGTTAACGTGGCAGGCTTCATGGCTGTCATTTGACTAGTGTCTGGGAACTTACATTTTGAGTTCTCACTGTTTCAAGAACTGGTAAGAATGATTTAGTGTGCCTAAACTGCACAGGGAATGTGGTTTGTGTTGAATCTCTGCTTTCCTCTTGGAGTCTGGAATTTTGGTACATTACAGACACAGGCTGCCTCTGTGACCAGCTCTCAGTAAAATCCCCGGGCGCCATGCTGCTTTTGTTGGCAACACTGAAACGTGTTGTCATAGCGTGTTGCTGGGGAATTAAGTGTGTCCTCTGTGATGTCCTTGGGGAGGAAGACCCTTGGAAATTTGCACCTGGTATCCCAGGCTTTGTGCCACGTGCTGCTGCCCTTTGGTTTTGCTGTTTGTTCTCTGGCCGTAGTAAGCCTGCCTCATACATGCTGAGTACACCTAAATGCTGAGTCTTGTGAGTCGTCCTCCTAAGTCACTGAACCTGGGGGAGGTCTCGGGGACCATAACGTGACGAGCATCAGTTTTTGTTTCTTTTCAGATTTTGAGTGTCATGACCGAAACTGTTGTGACCGTGTTGTGACTTGTGTGTGCTCTTGTATCATCGATATGTATTCGTTTCTCTCACGTATAGGAGACTGTGTGCCACTGCTCGGCTGTGGGTAGTGTCCCTTGAATTTAAAACTGTAGCAGTCATGCACTTCAGTCACCTAAGAGTAGTTCTGGCCTTTGTTTGTGTTAACTCTGTCTCGAATGCCCTCCCCATCCTCTGTGTGCCTGTTTGACAAAATCTTTTCATCTACCTCAGTTCAGTTCAGTCGCTCAGTCATCTCCGACTCTTTGTGACCCCATGGACTGCAGCACACCAGGCTTCCGTGTCCATCACCAACTCCCTCCCGGAAATTGCTCAAATTCATGTCCATCGAGTCGGTGATGCCATCCAACCATCTCATCTTCTGTCGTCCCCTTCTCCTCATGCCTTCAATCTTTGCCAGCATCAGAGTCTTTTCCAGTGAGTCAGTTGGCATCAGGTGGCCGAAGTATTGGAGCTTCAGCACCATGTACTTCCAGTGAACATTCAGGATTGATTTCCTTTAATTGATCTCCCTTGCATTCCAAGGGACTCTCAAGAGTCTTCTCCAACACCACAGTTGAAAGACATGAATTCTTCGGCACTCACCTTTCTTTATGGTCCAGCTCTCACATCCATAATGACTACGGGAAAAACCATAAGCTTTGACTAGACAGAACTTTGTTGGCAAAGGAATGTGTCTGCTTTTTAATATGCTGTCTAGGTTGTCATAGCCTTTCTTCCAAGGAGCAAGCGTCTTCTAATTTTATGGCTGCAATCACCATCTGCAGTGATTTTTGGAGCCCAAGAAAATAAAGTATGTCACTATTTCCATTGTTTCCCCATCTATTTCTCATGAAGTGATGGGATCAGATGCCATGATCTTATTTTTTTGAACGTTGAGTTTTAAGCCAGCTTTTTCTCTCCTTTCACTTTCATCAAGAGGCTCTTTAGTTCTTTTTCGCTTTCTGGCATAAGGGTGGTGTCATCTGCATATCTGAGGCTATTGTTATTTCTCCCTGCGATGTTGATTCCAGCTTGTGCTTCATCCTGCCTGGCATTTCACATGATGTACTCTGCAAATAAGTTAAATAAGCAGGGTGACAAAATACAGCCTTGACCTACTCCTTTCCTGATTTAGAACCAGTCCGTTGTCCCATGTTTGTCTCTTAACTATTGCTTCTTGACCTGCATACAGATTTCTCAGGAAACAGGTAAGGTGGTCTGGTGGTCCCATCTCTTCAAGAATTTCCCACAGTTTTGTTTTGATCCACACAGTCAAAAACTTTAGGATAGTCAGTGAAGCAGAAGTACATGTTTTTCTGGAATTTTCTTGCTTTTTCTATGATCCAGCAAATGTTGGCAATTTGATCTCTGGTTCCTTGACCTTTTCTAAATCCCGCTTGAACATCTGGAAGTTCACGGTTCATGTACTGTTAAGTCTGGCTTGGAGGATTTTGAGCATTACTTTGCTAGCATGGAAGATGAGTGCTTATTTAACTTGTATGCAAAGTACATCATGAGAAATGCTGGGCTGGAAGAAGCACAAGCTGGAATCAAGATTGCTAGGAGAAATATCAATAACCTCAGATATGCAAATGGCATCACCCTTATGGCAGAAAGTGAAGAGGAACTAAAAAGCCTCTTGAAAGTGAAAGAGGAGAGTGAAAAAGTTGGCTTAAAGCTCAACATTCAGAAAACTAAGATCATGCCATCTGGTCCCAAACTGGAAACAGTGTCAGACTTTATTTTTTGGGGCTCCAAAATCACTGCAGTTGGTGATTGCAGCCATGAAATTAAAAGACGCTTACTCCTTGGAAGGAAAAGTATGACTAACCTAGATAGCATATTAAAAAGCAGAGACATTCCTTTGCCAACAAAGGTCCGTCTAGTCAAGGCTATGGTTTTTCCAGTAGTCATGTATGGATGTGAGAGTTGGACTGTGAAGAAAGCTGAGTGCCGAAGAATTGATGCTTTTGAACTGTGTTGTTGGAGAAGACTCTTGAGAGTCCCTTGGACTGCAAGGAGATCAGTCCTGGGTGTTCACTGGAAGGACTGATGCTAAAGATGAAACTCCAATATTTTGGCCACTTCATGTGAAGAGTTGACTCATTGGAAAAGACTCTGATGCTGGGAGGGATTGGGGGCAGGAGGAGAAGGGGACGACAGAAGATGAGATGGCTGGCTGGCATCACCGACTTGATAGGCATGAGTTTGAGTGAACTGCGGGAGTTGGTGATGGACAGGGAGACCTGGCGTGCTGCGATTCGTGGGGTTGCAAAGAGTCGCACATGACTGAGCAACTGAACTGAAGATGAATGCAGTTGTGCAGTAGTTTGAACATTCGCTGACGTTGCCTTTCTTTGGGATTGGATTGAAAAATTTTCCAGTCCTGTGGCCACTGCTGAGTTTTCCAAATTTGCTGGCATTTTGAGTGCAACACTTTCACAGCATCATCTTTTAGGATTTGGAATAGTTCCATTGGAATTCCATCACCTCCACTAGCTTTGTTTGTAGTGAGTGATGCTTCTTAAAGCCCACCTGACTTCGCATTCCAGGATGTCTGGCTCTAGGTGAGTGGGCACACTATTGTGATTATCTGGGTCATTGAGACCTTTTTTGTATAGTTCTGTGGCAAGAATATGCCACTTCTGCTTAATATCTTCTGTTTCTGTTAGGTCCGTACCATTTCTGTCCTTTATCGAGCCCATCTTTGCATGAAATGTTCCCTTGGTATTTCTAATTTTCTTGAAGAGATCTCTATCTTTTGCGTTCTGTTTTCCTCTATTTCTTTGCATTGATCACTTTGGGATGCCTTTTTTTTTTAATCTCTCCTTGCCGTTCTTGAACTCTGCATTCAGATGGGTATATCTTTCCTTTTCTCCTTTGCCTTTCACTTCTCTTTTTTTTCTTAGCCATTTGTAAGGCCTCCTCAGACAACCATTTTGCCTTTTGGCATTTCTTCTTGGGGATGGTTTTGATCACCACCTCCTGTACAGTGTTACGAACCAAAATCTATAGTTCTTCAGGCGCTCTATCAGGTCTAATCCCTTGAATCTGTTTGTCACTTCCACCATATAATCGTAAGGGGTTTGATTTAGGTCATACCTGTATGGTCTAATGGTTTTCCCTACTTTCTTCAATTTAAGTCTGAATTTTTACCTACCTATCTACTACTCTTGTAGTTGTTATATGTATTTAGTATTAGGCTTATGTGCATGCTAAATCACTTCAGTCATGTCTGATTCTTTGCAGCCCTATGGATTGTAGCCAGCCAGGCTCCTCTGTCCATCAGGTTCTCCAGGCATGACTACTGGAGTGGGTTGCTGTGACCTCCTCCAAGGGATCTTCCTGAACCAGGGATCGAACTCACGTTTCTTGTATCTCAAGTATTGGAAGGCAGGTTCTTTATGACTAGCACCACCTGGGAAGCCCAGGCTTACAGTGTAGCATATAACTTGTTTATGTGCTTATGTTCCCACTGGACTAATTTCTTGGGAGCTGGGATTGATTGTCTTATTTATCCTCTGTCCCCAGAATGGCTCCAGGTGTGTGAGAATGAAATCAGTAATTGTAATTTCTGGGTCCCTAGGCATCAGGTCATATTGTTCATGGGTTCCTTATTTTTCGTTCACATGGAATTGTCTCTGCTCCAAGCTTTAAAATTGCAAGTCCTGAAATGAGTGGTCAAGAGCTTTGACAGTTTGATCTTGTCTTATCATTTAATAAGGAAATTACAACTTATAGAGGTTGTGATGGAGTTGGTAAAAATACCTATGAAAGGATGATATGGGTTTGCCTTTTCTGTGGTATCTGTATTGAGTGCCTGCAAATTTAGCAGATACTGTGTTGGGTTCTCCTTTGATAAAGGCCTTGAAAGAGCCTACAGTTTCTCAAATGCAGTGCTGACAGTGCATACAGCAAACAGTTTGACAGATGTGACAGGAGCTACAGTTACAGTGACCGTGTATTCTTGAGCAGTTTTGCTATTAAATGTTTCCTTAGTGTTCTCATAAGCCTGTCCTTGAAACTGTAATATTTCCTTTTTCAGACTGAATTTATAGAGCATAAGGAGTATTGGGCTTTAAATGCATCCTGTAGAAACTGAAGGATAATCAGAGAAACAAAGGGAGAACCAGAAAGGAGAAAGTGGTTCTTCAATTAAATGAGTAGAGAGTAGCTGAGGATCAGATCCCCAGAGATGCCAGGTAAAATAGATTTGAAGTATGGGTTGGGTTTAGCAACTCAAGTGATTAAGCACAGTTGTCTGGTGTCTTTTGAAGGGGGAGAGGGACATGCTGGCAGGGTACTGTGGGTTGAGAGGAAGATGAACAAGAGGTTAAGAAATAGACGTATTTTCTAGATGGTAGAGCAAAAGGAAGAAAACAGTGGTTTAAGAGAGTGTTTAAGTGTTTTTTGTTGCTGTTGTTTTTTGTTTTAAGATGAGAGAGCTTTGGGCATACTTAACAGACTGATGGGAAGGAGCCAGTGGAGGGGGGAGAGGGAAGTAAGATCATTAATGAAGAGTAGGGGGTCTCTTGTGTCCTGTGTCTGGTAATGGGTTCACTCTCTTCCTGGATGGATTCAGTTTCTCTCTCTGCAGGTGAGGACCTGCTGCCATCTCTCCTTCACTCCTGGCAAGCCTTTCTGCCCAGTCTGGCCTGCCTTTCCTTTTCTTGAATTTGCTGTGTTCTGTATCCTCTCTGTGCTTGTTCTCTGCCTCTCTGTTATGTTCTTTCTCAGACTTGCTTATTGAAATTCTGCTCTTTCATTATTCTTCAATTTAAAAGTCTGAGTTGTCAAGCAATTCCACATACCTTAGTATGCCCCTCTCTTCTGCAGCGTTTTCTACAAACGTGTCTTCATTTCCGCTTACCTAGGTGACTCTTACTCTTTTTTCCCTCTCATCTAGTTTTCTCCAGGGCCCAGATTATGTTTTATTTATCTCGGTAATTTCAACATCTGATGTAGCAGGTTTTTTAGTATTTGTGAAATACTGAGCTATGCTAAGCTGTTACTTTGTTGGTCAGAAAAGGGAAGATATTGACAGTTTCATATGGATCAAGCTGATACATTTTTATTCCCACAGAAGACTTGAGGTGAAAGTTCAGTTAAGAATGGACAAGAACCAAAGAGCAAGTTTAGAGAAGCATTTCTTAACAACTGTCTAGTCATGTTGAAATTCAACCAAAACTGGCTTCGAGTGACCAGTGACAAAAGCAAACGTGGGAACTTGGCTAGATTTACATTTTCCCATAAGGAATGAATGTAAAGAAGATACATCAGTTCCTCAGAGGAAACTGGCGTTTCTTGATCTTGGTCTGAGTGACACTTTTCTGAGTGGGTGGTCAGGTAAGTGTTGTTCAAATTGTTGTAGACGACATCTTTAAAATACTGACTGTAAGTGCTGAAGAGGTTTTATTCAGCTTTACCATTACTTACTAAAAACTAAAATCAGATTGCCAAACTACCTCTCAGAACCAGTGTTTTGGGGCTAAGTATATTACTTTCTGCTGCTGTATAATAAGTTAAAAAAAATGTTGAAGACCAGTGCTTTTTTTCTTCTTTAACTTTATTTTGTGCTGGGGTATAGCCAGTTAACAATGTTATGATAGTTTCAGGTGAACAGCAAAGGGACTTGGCCATACATTACACTTGTATCCATTCTCCCCCAAAATTTCCCTGCCATCTAGGCTGCGACATAACATTGAACAGAGTTCCCTGTGCTGTACCGTAGGTCCTTGTTGGTTATCCATTTTAAATACAGCAGTGTGTACATGTCAATCCCACTTAACCACCATATAAGTTCATTCTCTGAGTCTTGAGTCTCCTCCTGTTTTGTAAGTAAGTGCATTTGCATCATTTCCTTTCGGATTCCACGTATAAGGGCTGTCCTATATTTCTCCCTGTCAGGTGCTTCACTCAGTGTGACAGTCTCTCCATCCATCCATGTTACTGCACATGGCGTTATTTCATTCTTTTTAATGGTTGAGTAATGTTTCATTGTATATATGTGCCACATCTTAAATCACTTACTCTTTGGCTTGACGGGTCTTCATTGCTGCATGGTGGCTTTCTCTGGTTGTGGTGCGTGGAGCTACTCTTTGTTTCAGGGCATGGACTTCGCTGTGGTGGCTTCTCTCTTGTTACAGAGCATAGGCTCTAGGCACTCAGGCTCAGCAGTGGTGGAGCATAGGCCTAGTTGCTCTGCAGCATGTGGAATCTTCCTGGACCAGGGATTGAACTGGTGTCCCCTTCATTGCAAGGCAGATTCTTAACCACTGGACTACCATGGACATCCCTGTACCACATCATCTTTATCCATTCCTCTGTTAATGGACATTTAGGCTGCTTCCATATCTTGGCTGTTGTAAACAGTACTGCAACGAACATTGGGAGCATGTATCCTTTTGGATCATGTTTTTCTCCGGATATATGCGCAAGAGTGGGATGACAGGGTCATGTGGTTGCTCTACTTTTAGCTTTTTAAGGAACCTTAAAAAACCATACTGTTCCATAGTGACTATCAGTTTACATTCTCACCAACTATAGAGGGGGTTCCCTTCTCTTCACACCTCTCCAACATTTATTGTTTATGGATTTTTGATGACAGCCATTGATGACTGGTGGGGGTGCTGTCTCATTGTAGCTTTGATCTGCATCTCTCTAATGGTGAATGATGCTGTGCCTCTTGGCCACCTGTATGTCTTCTTTGGAGAAATGTCTGTTTAGGTCTTCTGCCCAGGTTTTGATTGGGTTGCTTGCTTTGATGGTGTTAAGTGTCTTGAGCTGTTTGTAAATTTTGGAGACCAATCCCTTGTCAGTCATATCATTTACAAATATTTTCTCCCAATCTGTGGGATGTTTTTTGTTTTGCTTATTGTTTCCTTTGCTGTGCAAAAGATTTTAGTAGGTTCCATTTGCTTATTTTTGTTTCCATTATTCTGGGAGACAATTAAAAAAAAGATACTGTTTTGATTTATATCAGTGTGTTCTGCCTATGTTTTTCTCTAGTAGAAGTTTTATAGTGTCTGGTCTCACATTTAGGTTTTTAATCCATTTTGAGCTTATTTTTGTGTATGGTGTTAAAGGATGATATCTAGTTTAATTTTTTTACATGAGGCTGTCCAGTTTTCTTAATCCCATTTGTTAAAGAGAGTTAAAGACCAGGGCTTTTAACTAAAAAATAAGTGATTAATTAGAAAATTTTATCCTCAGCAAAATTTTTAGGATGAACAATTTTGCCAGGGGCCTTGGTGGATTCCTGTCTATGGAACCCCATGCTAAAATTCCCATCAGGAGATAAACTGTATGCCATTCAGTCAGTCTTCTGTAAATCTTTCATCTGCTTTTAAAGACTCCATAACAGATGATTAACAGTAATAGTCTTGAAGTGGTCTGCAGTGTAGATATTTTTTGTTGTTGATTAAAGACAATGAAAATAAACCAGGGATGGTAAAGTTGGCATTTATTTATGACAATTAAATATTCCCAAACCAGGATTTTATAAACCAGGGATGGTAAAGTTGGCATTTATTTATGACAATTAAATATTCCCAAACCAGGATCTTGACCTAAAATAATGGCCATTTCATCACCATGTTGATTGTGGGTTATACGGTATGTGAAAGCAAGGCTGGAGGTTTCCAAGTAGGGCAAGTCTAGGTTTATAATAGCATACAAATAGGTATAACATTTTGGGATCTTAGTCTTGAACAGGCAGACATAGCTGCATGGTGAGGATTCAGATTTTAAAGTATTATGAGTAGTAGTTTCAAGCCACAAAGGCAAAAAAACCTTTCAATTATGTGCTGTAGGCTTCTTGGTGAACTTGACTAGGATAAATTGAAAGAATACTTCTGAATAACAGTGATGGAGTTGGGGGACATTTGTCCGTAATAAGTTATTGAGCCTTTTCAGGTACTTTATATATTTCTCATTATCACAAACTCTGCAAATAGGTAGCACTCCACTCTTAAACCTGAGCCAGTGGAAGCTAGAGAAGCTAGTAAAGTGGTAAACTTAGTGTTTGTGTTTCAGGGGCTTGCTTTCTGCTTTTCAAAACAGTGATTCACAGTTCGGGGGAGGATTCTTCCTTTGTGGAAAAGGGAAATGCTTTTTTCAGATGGTAGGCTCTTTGCCATCACCCCTTCCAGTTGAGGATTATTGCTAGAGAAAGCCACTGTTTCATGATGGGGGCGTGAGCCTTTTTCTGTTGAAGAGGAGAAAACTGTGACCTGCCGTAAAATAGCTTCTATTAGTAGAAATTCCTAGTGAACCATTTTTTCCCCCGATATAAGTAAATATAACTATCAGTAGTTTTATCTTTTGATAAAGTAATACTGATAAACAGAAGTACTGTTTTTAAAAAATTTTTCTTGGAATATAGCTGATCTGCAATGTTGTGTGTTTTTTAGATTCTTTTCCCATATTGGTCATTACAGAGTATTGAGTTCCTGTGCCATACAGTAAGCCCTTATTAGTTATCTACTTATATATAGTAGTGTGTATATGACAATCCCAGTCTCCCAGTTTATCCCTTCCACAGTCACTTCCTGGTTACCATAAGTTTATTTTCGACATTTGTAACTCAGTCTCTGTTTAACAACATTTGTACCCCCCCTTTTTTAAACATTTCACATATAAGCAATATCATACGATATGTGTCTTCCTCTATCTTATTGTCTCGGTATGACAGTCTCTGGGTCTATCCATGTTGCTGCAGATGGCAGTATTTGATTCTTTTTATGGCTGAGTTAATACTCCATTGTTTATATGTACTACATCTTTATCCGTTCTTCTGTGGTTGCTTCCATATCATGGCTATTGTGAAGAGTGCTGCAGTGAACGCTGGGGTGCACGTGTCTTTTTGAATGAAGATTTTCTCTGGATATATGTCTAGAGAGGGATTGATGAATCATGTGGTAGCTCTATTTTAGTTTTTTAAGGAATCTCCATACTATTCTTCATAGTGGTTGTAGCAGTTTACATTCCCCTCAACAGTGTAGAAGGGTTGTCTTTTCTCCACACACTCACTCTCTAGCATTTATTATTTGTAGATCTTTTGATTGATGGCCATCCTGACTGGTGTGGGGTGATACCTCATTGTATATTGTTTTGATTTGTATGTCTCTAATAATTATTGATGCTGGTGAACTCCGGGAGTTGGTGATGGACAGGGAGGCCTGACGTGCTGCGATTCATGGGGTCGCAAAAAGTCGGACACGACTGAGCAACTAAACTGAACTGAGCATCTTTCCATGTGCTTTTTAACCACCTGTATGTCTTCTTGAAAAAATGTCTGTTTAGATACTTACCCCGTTTTTTGATTGGGTTGTTTTGATATTGAGCTGCATGAGCTGTTTGTATATTTTGGAAATTAATGCTTTGTTTTTCTTTGTTTGCAAATATTTTCTCCCATTCTTAGGGTTGTCTTTTCATCTTGTTTATAGTTTCCTTTGCTCTGCAAAAGCTTTTAAGTTGCTCCCATTTGTTTATTTTTGTTTTTATTTCCATTTCTCTAGGAGATGGGTCAAAGAGAATCTTGCTGCATTTCATGTCAGTGTTCTATGTTTTCCTCAAAGAGTTTTATGGTTTCTGGCCTTATATTAGATCTTTAATCCATTTTGAGTTTATCTTTGTGTATGGTGTTAAGTGTTTTAATTTCATTCTTTTACATGTAGCTGTCCAGTTTTCCCAGCACCACTTATTATTGAAGTGACTGTCTGTTTTCCATTGTATATTCTTGCCTTCTTTGTCATTGATTAGGTGACCATAGGTGTGTGGGTTTATCTCTGGGCTTTTGTCTATATTCTGCTCCATTTAACTATATTTCTGTTCTTGTGTCAATATCATACTGTCTTGATTACTGTAGCTTTGTAGCCAGGGAGCCTAATTCTTGCAGCTCCATTTTTCTTAAGATTGCTTTGGCTCTTCGGGATCTTTTGTGTTTCCATACATATTTAAAAATTTTTTGTTCTCATTCTGTGAAAATGCCATTGGTAGTTTGATGGGGGTTGCATTGAGTCTATAGATTGCTTTGGGTAGTAGAGTTATTTTGACAATATTCTTCCAGTCCAAGAATGTGGTATATCGCCCCATCTGTTTGTGTCATCTTTGATTTCTTCCATCCGTATGTTATCGTTTTCGGAGCACAGATCTTTTGTCTCCTTAGGCAGGTCTGTTCTTTGGTATTTTACTCTTTTTGATGCAGTGGTAAATAGTATTATTTCCTTGATGTCTCTTATCTTCTGTTAGTTTATAGGAATGCAGTAGATTTCCGTGCATTAATTCTGTATCCTGCAATTTTACCAGATTTATTGAAGAGCTCTAGTAGTGTTCTGGTATCATCTTTAGGATTTTCTATGTATAGTATCGTATCATCTGCAAACAGGGACAGTTTGCAGTTTTCTTTTCCAGTTTGGAGTGTTTTTATTTCTTTTTCTTCTGTGACTGCCATGGCTAGGACTTACAAAACTTTGTTGAAAATAGTGGCAAGAGTGGACATCTTTGTCTTGTTCCTGTTCTTAGAGGCAATGCTTTCAATTTTTCACCATTGAGAATGATGTTTGCTGTGAGTTGTTCATATATGGCCTTTATTAAATTGAGGTAGGTTCCCTCTAAGCTTAGTTTCTGGAAAATTTTTTATCATAAATGCATGTTGAATTTTGTCATTAGCTTTTTCTACATCTGTTGAAATGATCACATGGTTTTTATTCTTCATTTTGTTGATATATTTCACAGTGATTTGCAGATATTGAAAAATCTTTATCTCAGGGGTAAATTCCACTTGATCATGCTGTATGATCCTTTTAATGTGCTGTTGAATTCATTTTGCTAGTATTCTGTCAAGGCTTTTTGCACCTATGTTCATCAATGGTACTGGTTTGTAATTTTTCTTTTTTGTGATACCTTTGTCTCTTTTGGTATTAGGGTGATAATGAATGAGCTTGGGAGTGTTCCTTCTTCTGCAGTTTTTTGGAAGAGTTTCAAAAAGGCACCTGTTAGCTTTTCTCTAAATGTTTGATAGAATTTGCCTGTGAAGCCATCTGGTCCTCAACTTTTGTTTGTTGAAAGATTTTTAATAATTGTTTCAGTTTCACTACTTGTGATTGATCTGTTCATATTTTGTTTCTTCCTGGTTCAGTCTTGGGAGGTTATACCTTTCTAAGAATTTTTCCAGTTCTTCCAGGTTGTCAATTTTATTGGTGTATATAGTTGCTTGTAGTAGTCTATTATGATTCCTTATATATCTGTGGTGTTAGCTGTAACTTCCCTTTTTTCATTTCTAATTTTACTGATTTGAATCCTCCCTTTTTATTTTGACAAGTCTGGCTGAAGGTTTATCAATGTTTATTTCCTCAAAGAACCAGCTTTTGGTTTCACTGACACTTGCTATTTATTTTCTTTGTCTCTATTTCATTTATTTCTACTATGTTTTCTTTACTTCTACTGACGCTGGGTTTTGTTTTCCTTTCTCTGGTTGCTTTAAGTGTGAAGTCAGAGAATTACTGTTTTTCTCTTCTAGCCCGACCAAGTAATCCTTCCTATTGATCCATGATTCTCATTAGTATTAAGGTTTGTGTTCTCTTTTGAGTCTATAATGTGTCTTTAAAGCTTGCTTTCCCGTCTATAGTGAAAGAAAGTTTAAAAAAAGCTGTAAGTAATCTCACTGCATGGCAAAAATGCCACAAATAACAGTGAAATCTATCAGGCAGTAGTAGAAAATCAAGGGAAAATGCCCATTTTTGGTTATGGTAAAACATGGATATGAACTCAGACCTATAAATTGATCAGAGTTAAGATAGAATATGCAGAGTAATGGGCCTGTTAAGGGTAGGGATGTATAAAAGTTTTCTGTTTAAAAAATAAGAAACAAAGAATTACATAACTGGATAATTTTGAAAGGATCACTGTATTCTGTGGTAGATTCAGCTTTGGGGCAGTTTGATTTTTTTTTTTTAATCATGTCTTTAGTCTTTTTAAATTAAGTTTTTAAATTTTTATTTACACCATGTGGGTGGCATGCAGGATCTCAGTTCCCTTACCAGGGATCAAACCCTTACTCCCTGCAGTGGAAGTGCAAACTCTTAATCACTGGACCACCAGGGAGGTTCCTAATTAAGCTTTTGAAATAAAATGATTACAGAAATTAGGCATGGAAGGGCCTGGGGTCTTCAAAGGAATAGTTGACATAGGTTTTTAGTTCATTTTTCTCCTTTTAATGAGTAGGTAGATTCTTTTCTTCAAGGATCCTTTTGGCGGCTTCTAACCCCTTGGTATAATAACAACACTACTGAGAGCCAGCGTTTATTTATTTGGCACATAGTTATGTGCCAGCTACTGTGTGAGCCACTTTATGTGTATTAATTCACAAAAAGCCCTCTGAGATAGTATTGTTACTTTTCCTGTTGTACACCTGGGGAGAGTGATACATCTGTTCCCCAGTGGATGTTGCTGGTTTAATCTGCCTATCCTTAGAAGGCTACTATGGATAGCAGGCGGTTGGTTAGTGTATGTTAGACAGTGAATGAATGAAGCATGTAGCCTTAAGGTGTGCAGATTGGTTATAAATCCTTGTATTTTAAGCCTTTGTAAAGTTGAATATTAACCTTAGAAATCTGCAGTCGTGAAAATGGCCTGTGTCAGTGGATTTAACCATTTTCAATGGCACCTCCCTGGAGGGCTTGGGAAACACAACTGTGTTCTGATTATCTTCACAGTTTGCAAAGAATACCAACCAGTCTTTCAAGAGCTTGAAAATGATGTGGAATTCGGGTTTGTCTCTTTAAGGCCATGCTGCAGAGTTTATAAAGTCTTAAATATTTCTGGTCATTCTCATGCTTACACCTGGATTTTAATAAGTTACACAGAATAACACCAGGCTTTAAAACTTCTGTTTTGACGTGTTCAGCTACAGGGTCTTAGGTTCTAGTTTCTTTTGTTGTTGTTTGTTAGTAGCTAAGTTGTGTCCAATACCTTGCGACCCCATGGACTCGTCTGTCCAGGCAAAAATACTGGAGTGAGCTGCCATTTCCTACTCCAGAGGATCTTCCCGACCCAGAATAGAACCTGAATCTTCTGTGTTGCAGGCAGATTCTTTACCACTGAGCCACCAGGGAAGCCCTGCTAGTTTCATGACTGGCAGGGTTTGTTGTTGTGTGTTTGTTTTTGTGTATTCCCCAAGGTAATTGGGAATGATAGAAGTGATGAGTCTGACTCCCTTTAGAAGACTGAGTCTGTCAGCCAGTATTTCTTTGCTTACATATTGGATGTGGGGAGTGAGGGAGATTGAGCAGAGAAGAATGGTACCCAGATTTCTGTCTCAGGCATCTGGAGGATGGTGGTCTTATTGAGTGAGAGAGAAGACACCCAAGAATCACTTGTGTGGGGGTTCAGTTCACTTTTATGTACCTGGGAGTCCGTTTTTCATTCAGTGATGTCTTACATGAGTTGTGTGCACTTTTAATGACCACATAGATTGTATCAATTATTTAAACAGCCCTTTGGGTGGTTTTTGTACCACTCTTGATCCTGCCCAAGTCTTTTCCTGTAGGTATATCTTAAAATGTAAAAATAGCAGCTACCATATACCAGCACCATGCCAAGTACTGTATACTTCCCATCAGAAGGTTGGTAGGTACTCTTCCCCATTTCACAATTAGGGACTGTAGCACAGAGATTAGTAACTGCCAATAAATGGCAGAATCAAACTATTGAAACAACTGTATTAATATATAATTTACATAATTGTAAGGTTCACTTTTCAAAGTACAATTCATTGACCTTTAGTATATTTATGGAATTTTGCAATCCTCACCATGATCTAATTTTAGAATGTTTTCATCATTTAAAAAAAGAAACTTTGTACCCTTTAGACACAACTGGCTAACCACCTTTCCACCTCCCTAGCTGAAGGCAGCTGATCTGCTTTAGATTACCGGTTCTGCACATTTCATATATAATTGGGCTCGTACAGTATGTGGTCTTGTGTGACTTGTTTCTTTCACGTTTTTGAGGTTTACCCATATTGTAGTATTGCCACATAATCTACTATATAGGTAGACTCACAATTTGAACCAGATGTGTTTAGTTCTTAAAGCTCATGTTGCTGCCATTCTACTTCTATACAAGTCCCATTATGTTAGAATGTTCTTATATCTTACATGTCAGTGTTTTTCCCTCTTACTGTTCTTTCAGGGTACCTTGCTGAGAGTTAAGTATGTTAGTATACAGGCAAGAAACTCAAGTCTTTGTTACTTTATCTAACTTGTATTGGGCTATAGAGGAAAAGGAGTTGTGAAGTCTCTATCAACAGGGAGAATAGAAAACCTAAACACCTTTTTTCTGTTGCCTAGGAAGAAGAAGCGGGAAGGATAAAAGATTGCTGGGACAACCAGGAAGCACCTGCACTCTCCACATGTAGAAATGCCAATATCTTTCGAAGGATAAATGCCATATTGGATAATTCTCTGGATTTCAGTAGAGTCTGCACTACACCAGTAAATCGAGGAATTCATGATCATTTGCCAGGTGACTTAGATTTGAAAACTTGGATGTGCTAGAGATGCACACATTGCTGTTTCTAGGCTGCTTCCTTATGAAGGCTGAGTGACCTTGACTCTCAGGTAGCTCCTCACCCCTTCTGTAGTTTGCCTTGTGGATTGGGTCCCCACTGGGGTGAAGACGTCCTTTGATTACGTGAAAAAAAGTAGGTCAGAGGTGACAAGACTATTTATATATACAATTATGAGTTACATGTTACAGTAGGTTTTCTTACAGCTACAAAAAGTGATTAATACTTGATGTAACCCAACATAGTCAAAATAGTGTGTGTCAGTGTATAATCCTGTATAAAAGCTGTTAATGAGATTCTTTTGTTCGTGTTATGACGTCAGAATCCAATGTATATTTTACATTTACAGTATAGCTCAGTTTGAATTAGCTACATTTCAAGGGCTCAGTAGTCACATGTGACTAGTGGCTACTGTACTGGATGATGCAGCTCTTGGATATTTGAATTGCTTTTAAAATGCGTGCAAGTCAACAAGGATTTGGTTTTCCTGATATTTAGGGTGTTCCACAGAACAGTGGAGGGGAGAGGGCAGTGTCTCCTGAAGACAATTCTTCTCAAGGAGGCTTGGATGTCCCAATAGTGTTTCATAATCTTTTTGTGGGAGTTGCAACATATTATAGAAATGTTGTTGGACTATTCTTTGACTTTAGATGAAAGCGAACATGTTTTTAATTTTTTTAATGGACCTTGAAAATATTTGGTAAAACAGGGATTCTCAGAACAAGGACTAGTAATTGCTGTTTCTTAAGTTGTAAATTCACTGATTTATCTTTAACTTTGCCTTGGAAATAATTCCCACAAAAATGGAGAAGCATGTGAACATAAAGTAAGTGTTTAAGGGGGAAGTTTATTAGGAAGGAGATGGCCCCATAGAAATTTATTTATTAAATTGTGCTGGGAGAAAAAGTGAGAGAAGAAAATGGGAACTGAGGAGTATGGGTGGGTCTTGTCTCTTCTGACTTCCAAAAAAGTATACATGTAATGTTTCCTGTTAATTGGAGAAAGCCATGAGCTAACGCTTCTTCTTTAGCTTATGTCAAGTGAAAGGTTGAGAGAACCTGCCTGGTTCTATGTGTGTGTGTTTCTCTTTTCAGAAAGTTGCATGAATTATATTCCAGTAAGAATGACAGTCAACAGTGACTTAAATCTCACTGGATTGCTTCAGACATGCTGGAACGTTTATGGTTTATGGTAGAGAGGTTTTCAGCTAATGACTAGGTTGTTGACCTGAGTAAGGGGAGGGACTCCTGGTCAGTGAGACGGGAGCTTTGAGGTGTGCATGTTCACAGTTGGCCAGGGCACCCAGTGGCCTCAGTGGTAAGACCCGGGTTCTGGTCACTGACTGGCCAACCTATAAGGTGTGGACTTCTTGAGCTCTGCAGGGGGGCCTTCTCAGGGCATAGGTTCAAGAAGTGCAGTGGGAAGAGCACTGGAAGAAATAAGGGAAGCCTGGGTTGTAAGGTTGACTTTGGGCAGTGAGCCAAAGTAGATAGTGTTTTCCTGCTGTAGGACAGGATGGTGCTGGCCCCAGATGCCTCACAGGGCTCTCCTTGTTGGGGGCTGGTGGGGGTGCTCTGTCAGGAAGCAGTGCTGCAGCTTGAAGGCTCCTCCCGGAATTGCAGGAGAGATTCTGGTCAAGGTAGCTGGTGTCCTGTGCCCTTGGCACGTTCCTAGCCCCTGCTGTGTGGTCAGCTGTCTCGTTGTCCCCGCCTGAGATGCTGGTTCGGGGTGTGGGCTCTGGATCTTGAGAGGTGAGGCAGGGCTGCTGGCCTGGAGCGGAGAGCAGCATTCCCAGGCTTCTGCAGCAGGGAAGCCTGTTTACTTGTGGTTATTACACAAGTAAACCTGGGTGTGTATTTTCCATGAAGCACTTTAACCTGAATCTGTAGCTTCTGGTCAGAAGTAATCTTGTTACCTAAGTAGATAATCAGCATTATAGAAACCCAAGAACAAGATTGGTTATAACAGTGTTACAACTAGGGGCAGTTTGGTGACAACAAAAGCTAAAGTAGCCGTACAGTGGAATGTCCTGCAGTTTTTAATATGTTTGTAGTAGATTACTTACTGACGTAGGTAGTCACAGTACCTGAAGTGAAAAAGAACAAAACAGTGTGGTCTCAGGGATGTGTATATACATAGAAAGACTGGAATGGCAAGGTGTAAATGTAACAGTCAAGGTATAATGGGTAATTTTTTTTTCCTGTGTGCTTTCCCCACTGATTCTTCAGTAACAAACATATTTTATAGGAAGAACAACTTGTTAAAAGAGTATTTATTGGCACAGTGTTTCAGCATTGATATTTGGATTTTGCATAGGTACATTTAATTGTGCAACTTGCTTCATATAGGTACACTTAACTTTGCAATAGTTATGTGCTATTTGTTTTTTTCATTTGAGCAAATGTTTGATTTATCACTTAGAAGGCTTGTGTTAGCTGTGACAGAATTTCATTGCATATAGTATGCAGTGAGAGTTGTATCAGAACTTTGCAAGTCAGCTGGTAAGGTGTTACTGGAAAAGTGCTGTGAACAAGGTCCAAGGAGGGGGAGACTGTTGATAAGGGAGTGAAGAAACACTGGATGAAGCAGCATTTGAAATAAGCCTTGAAGAAGAAAAAGTTACTTCAGGGTAATTGGATATTGAGTTAGGTTTGTTGTTGATTCAAGATTGACATTGGGGTCCAAAGCTGAGCTCGAAGATTGTCAGATGACCTGTGGTATAGTGACAGTCCGCAAGAGTGGGAGCCAGATACCTCACTGAGAGCTTCCAAAGAGGCCACAGAGCTGTCCCGCTACCACAGACCTCACCTCAGCCTTGCCCTGGGCTGTCTAGGAAGACTGCTTGGGGCGGGCAGCCTGCAGGGTAACTCTCCCCTCTTGGTGGAGCACAGCAAGACGGGCGCTGCTTTGGGAGTGTCTCCAGAGAGGGGCATTTGTGTAGATGGAAATTGCATCTAAGAAGAAACACAAGGTTGTTGAACCCCTTGTAAGGCAACAGACTTGCTGTTTGTCCTTGACTGAGTGGAGGTGAGAGAGAACTTGAGAGGATGATGTGGGGCAGGGAGGGGGGAGGGTGGCTGCAGCTGTCTGAATGCCCCCCAGTTGACGCACAGGGAAACGCCCTCTGGTTCAGGAGACGTTGCCGGAGGCTGGAGTTTTCTGCTGGACCAGTTTCTCCTCTGGTTCAGGAGACTCTGCCGGAGTTTTCTGGCTGGTGTTGGGCCAAGACCCTTGTTGTCGTGGGCGGGGTTGGGGTGGGGCCGGGAGGTTAGGCCAGAGCTGGACCCCTCATCCAGGCAGCTCCTCAAAGAGGGTGCCTGCCTCCTCAGGGGCCCTTCCCCACTCCTCACCTAGTCCTTTAAAATTCGGAGGAAGGAAGGAAATGGGCTGTAAGTGGACATGTGATTGAAGCATAAATGAACTTGAGTTATTGTTACGTGTCTGTCAAGTGTGAAAACTTGTTAAGATGACATTAAGGGACTTCCTGACTATGGATGGGCCTGAGGCAGTGTCTGGAAGGAAAAGTTTCATGTTAACTTTGAGACCTCTCAGAGACTGGTTAAAGTGGTTGGAAGCTCAGAAGAGGCATAGATAAGTTAAAGTAGTTCACAGCAAGTAAGGAATGGGACTGAAACACTGATTAATATTTTTTTATTATAATGTGATACCCATACAGAAAAGTACACGTCATAAGTGAAGAGCTCACACTGTCTCCAGCTGAACACAGGCAGGTAACCAGCAACGCGGATCTAGATGAGCTGCCGGCTTTCAATTTAGGACCAAAGAAGTGTATAATTGTAGCCGGATATACTGAATTTCTGACTGAGATGGTTTCCCTTTTTATTCTGAGAGTATCATCACTAAATTATCTTAAAAGCTGTTCTGAAATAAATTTTAATATATTCAGTCCCAGCTAACAGGAAACAGTTGAAATTACTCTTGGGAAGTCTCACTTCCCATAAAATAAATTTTTTTTTCTGAAACCTTTAATATATGGCTTTAACAGTTAAATTTTTAACTTTTAGTCTTAACACTATATACAGAAAAGTATGTATGATATATACCTAAAATTATGATACTTTTACTAGGATAAATATGCAAATTTAGTGAGTTTTCACACACTGAACAAGTCTTGTATATCCACTTGTATATAGAGATAGGAGACCAGAAGCCCCCGGCAGCCCTACAGTCTCTTAACTAGTGAAGGGTAAACCACTGTGCTAACTTTTAAATGCATGTGTTCTGCCTGTGTCTGAACTTGCACACATTTGTGTGTGCTCTTCAGCTGTGAGATCCACCCGTTCACAGCCAGTGGTTGTGGAGCATGTGTTCCCATTGCTGTGCTGTATTCTGTTGTGTGAATATGTGCCGGCTTATTCTGCTGTTGGTGGACATTTAGGGCTATTCTGAATAGTGCTACTCTGAACATGTGTTCTGGTGAACTTACTTCTCTTGGGTGTTTCCTGGGAGAGTGTTGGCTGGTCGAGTATCTGTGATTTCAGCATTGATGGATACTGCCGGTTTATCACAGCAGTTGCACCAGTTTACGCATGTGACACACACGGTCAGGTGGTTTGGGTTAGTTCTACATCCTCACCAAGATTTGGTATTGTTTTTTATCCCTTTGACTATTTTGGTGAGTATGTAGTGGCATCTCTGTTATGGTTTTAAGTTTCATTTCCTTGATGACTTATGAACTTGAGCATCTTTTCATAATGTTTGTTGACCTTCGCATATCCTCTTTCCTGAAGTTGCTCTTCAAGTCTTATACACTAATATTTCTTTAGAATTACCTGCCTTTTTCCTGTTTAGCTATAGCTATTTTCTGTTTACTCTTTTATATATTCTGCACTATGAGTTCTTTGTCTGATATATATAATAAATCTTTTCTCCAAACCTGTGGCTTGTCTTTATACTCTTAATTGGTATTTTTTAATAATGTAATTTAAATTTTATGGAGTGCAGTTTATCAGCTTTTCAGTTATGGCTAATGCTTTGTTGTGTTCTATTTGAGAAATGTTTTCCTGTTCCAAAGTCATGAAGATATTCTACATTTCATTTAAAAATATGTACTGTTTTACCTTTCAGTCTTAACATTTGCAACACGTGTTAGATTTCATATTGTACACAATGTAAGGTGGAAGGTCAAGGTTTGTTTTGTTCTGCATAGGTAGCCAGTTGACCTAGCACCACATTGGGGGGAAAAAAATCTCTTTTCACCATACTACTGGCGCCTTTCTCACAAGCCAAGCATCTGTATTCCATGTGCACGTCTGTTCCTGGAGGCTTTTCTCTTCCATTGTTTATCTGTCCTCATGTCTTAGAGACCACAGCCTTCTAGTGGGTTTTGATACTTGGTTGTAAAGTGTTCTGTCTTTGTCCTCCGTGATCCTTGGTTCCTCTTGGACATTTGCATTTCCACATAGTCATGGGGTGGAACGACGTGACACTTGACAAGCTGAATCCATGACTATGTGGAGATGCAAAAGTTTTTGTTTATATTAAAAAATACTTTGTGTAGTTAAAAGAATACATGTAGCATATAAGCTGTGGTATCACCCCAAAAAGGTCTCCAGAACTGTGCTCCAGAGTTCTTTTCCTTTATACTGTCTGGTGTGTTTCTATATGTTGTATAATTAAAATTGCTGACTTGGATGAAATCATGGCAGGAATGCTGTTCTGGTGCTTAATTGGATGTTCTCTGCCTCGAAAAATCCTACCCTTGTTTAAGAGTGACTTGGTTTTCATCTCTGAAAAGCTTCTCACATGTTCTGTTGTCTGTTTGGCTCTATTAGATGGAGCAGGGTCATTCTTGGCTGTTGCAGATTCTTACTGACCCACTATGTGGTGGTATAAATATAAACATGTATATTCTCTAAGTGGGGAGGTTATAGTTGTAAAGAAAAACGTACTCAGTTTGCCCATTTCATAATAAACCTACACGAAGTAAAGTGCAGATTCTGGATGCAGGTTCCTTGAGAACAAATCCTGGCAGTGCTACCGATTTGCTCTAACCTTAAAGGTTAAGTTTTCGTGACACAGGAGTAGTAATAATACACATTTATAGGATTTTTGTGACGCTTGAATAAGATGTGTATTGAATACCTAAATAATGCCTGTAAGTGTATTGAATACCTAAATAATGCCTGTAACTGCACTTACTAAATGCTGGAAGTATGTGATTATGATGATGTGTGTATATATAGCATCCAGTCATGAGAGTATTGCTGTGTTCATGTATTTTTTTTTTTATTAAACTTTTTATTTTGTACAAGAGCCCATCAGTGCAGAAGACAGGGTTCAATCTCTGGTTGGGAAGATCGCCTGGAGGAGAGCATGGCAACCTTCTTCAGTATTCTTGCTTGGAGAATCCCATGAGCAGAAGAGCCTGGCAGGCTACAATCCATAGGGTCACACAGAGTCAGACCCAGCTGAAGTGACTTAACAATGCTGTGATAGTTTCAGGCGGGCAGCAGAGGGACTCAGCCATAACATACGCTTAAATCTCTTCTCCCCTAAACTCACCTGGATCCTTCTGAGCCTTCCCTGGTGGTCCAGTGGTTAAGAATCTCCACTCTCGCTGCAGGAGGTGCAGATTCAGTCACTGGTCAGAGAACTAAGATACCACATGGTGTGCAGCGTGGCCGAAAGAAAAAATTTTTTGTGTTGAATTCTGTTTGCACATTCAATGGTAATATCTAGGATTTTGTTTATTGTGGCAAAAATAAAATATACCATGTAAAGTATTTTTGGCTGTACAGTTCAGTGATACTAGATACATTCACATAGTTGTACAAAAGTCACCACCATTTATCGGCCTAACTCTTCATCTTGTGAAACTGAAACTCTATACCTATTGAGCAGTACTTCCTCATGCTTCCTTCCTCTAGTTGTTGGCAGCCACCGTTATACTTTGTCTTTATGGATTTGACCAGCTTCAAATAACATGGAATCATACCTGTGTTTGTCTTTTTTGTAACTTGCTTATTTCAGTTAGGATAATGTCCTCAAGGTCTAGGTCTATCCATGTTGTAGCATATAGCAGATTCCTTCCTTTTTCAGGCTGAATAATATACTCCATTGTACACATGCAGCACATTTTGCATATCCATTTGTCCATCAGATGAGTACTTGGGTTGCTTGCATGTTTTACCTATTGTGAGTAATGCTGCTATGAATGAACATAGGTGTACAGGTATTTCTTTGAGATCTTGCTTTCAACTCTTGGGGTATATACCAAGAGATGTAATTGCTGGATCACACGGTAATTTTTTTTAAATTGCCATACTATTTTTCACAGAGGCTATACTGTTTTTCATCATCTCCTAGTAGCCTAAGGGTTCCAATTTCTCCGCACCCTCACCAACACTTTTCTCTTCTTTTTTTTTTTTTTTGATAGTAGCCATCCTAATGGGTGTAAGGTGGTGTCTCATAGTAATTTTGGTTTGTATTCTCTTGTGATTAGTGATGTTTAGCATATTTTCATGTGCTTATTGGTCATTTCTGTATCTTCTTTGTAGAAGTATCTGTTCATGCCCTTTCCCACTTTTAAATTGAATGGTTTGGTTTCTCGTTGAGTTTTAAGAGTATCTCTCTGTATTCTGGATGTTAATTCCTTATTGGATGTTGATTTGCAAATATTTTCTCCCATTCTGTGAGTTGACTTTTTACTCTGTAGAATAGTGTGTTTTGATGTACAAAGTTTTTACATTTTCATGAAATCTCATTTGTCTATTTTCTTCTGTTACTTGTGCCTGTGAAGTCATATTCAAGAAATCATTGCCAGACCCAGTGTTGTGAAAATTTTGTCCTATGTTTTCTACCAAGTTTCATTGTTTCGGTTTTTATATATTGTTCATTGATTCACTTTGAGTAACATGGCATTGGGTGAGAGTCCAACTTCATTCTTTTGCAAGTGGATGTCCAGTTCTCCAAGCACCATTTATTGAAGACTGTTCTTTCCACTATTCAATAGTCTTGGCATCTTGTTAAAAGTCATTTGACCATGTCTGCAAGGGTTTATTTCCAGACCTTCTATTCAGTCTGTATGTCTGTCTTTATGCTAATACTACACCGTTTTGGTTACCATATCTTTGAGGTAAGTTTTCAAATCGGGAAATGTTGAGTCCTGTTTTGTTGATCTTTGTCAAATTGTTTTAACTGTTCACTTGAGATTCCATATGAATTTTAGGACAGGTTTTTCTGTTTCTACAAAAAGTCATTGGGGTTTTGATAGGGATTGCATTGAATAATTTTGAATAGCATTAACATTTTAACAATATGAAGTCTTCCAATTCATGAACATGGGATGTGTTTACATTTATTTATGTTATCTTTAATTTTTTTTCAGCAGTGTTTTGTAGTTTTCGTTTACAAGTCTTTTACCTTCTTGGTTAATTCCTAAGTATTTTATTCTTTTTAATGTTGTTATAAATGGTATTGTTTTGTAATTTCCTTTTCAAATTGTTCATTGTATCTATGAATGCAGTTGATTTTGGTGTGTTGGCTTGGTATCTGCTGGCTTTGCTGAATTCATTTATTAGCTCTAACAGCATTTTTTGTGGAGACTAGGATTTCCTGCATATAAGACTGTATTCTCCTCAAACAGATAATTTTACTTTTTCCTTTCCAGTTGGATGCCTTTTATGTTTCTTGTTTAATTAATTGCTCTGGCTGAAACTTCCAATAATATGTTGAATAAAAGTGGTGAAAACAGACATCTTTGGTTCCTGATCTTAAGAGAAAAAGTGTTCAGTCTTTCACCACTGAATATGATGTTTTCTGTGGGTTTTACATATATGGCATTTATTATATGAAGGTAATTTTCTGTTCCTATTCTGTTAAAAAAGAGGGTTTGTTCAGGAAAGGATGTTGAATTTTTAATAACATTTATTTACTTGTTGGAGAAGACTCTTGAGAGTCCCTTGGACTGCAAGGAGATCCAACCAGTGCATTCTGAAGGAGATCAGCCCTGGGATTTCTTTTGGAAGGAATGATGCTAAAGCTGAAACTCCAGTACTTGGGCCACCTCATGCGAAGAGTTGACTCATTGGAAAAGACTCTGATGCTGGGAAGGATTGGGGGCAGGAGGAGAAGGGGACGACAGAGGATGAGATGGCTGGATGGCATCACCGACAGGGTGGACGTGAGTCTGAGTGAACTCTGGGAGTTGGTGATGGACAGGGAGGCCTGGTGTGCTGTGATTCATGGGGTCGCAAAGAGTCGGACACGACTGAGCGACTGGACTGAACTGACTGATTTACTTATTTGACTGCATCAGGTCTTAGTTGCAGTTAGGGTGTTGCTTTGAGATCTTTCTTGTTTTTTAGTGTCATCTTTTCTAGATACAGATTTCCTTCATTGCACTGCTTTTGCTGTGGCCCTTAAATCTTCGTATGTTGTGTTTTTGTTCTCATTTGTCTCTGAATGTTTCTCATTTCCCTTCTCAGTTGTTCTTTGATCCCTTGGTTGTTTAAAAGTGTTACTCAGTTTTTCTCATTTTGTGAATTTTTCAGTTGCAGTTTTGTTACTGATTTCTAACTCATCCTGTTGTTGTCAGAGCAGATACTTTGTATGATATCTTTAAAAATATATGGAGACTTTATTTGTTGCCTGAAGTATGGAAAATGTCCCACAGACACTTGGTGATGTGTATTTGTTGTTGGGTAGAATGTTCCATGAGCTTTCCAGGCGGCACTAGTGGGGAAGAATCTACTGCCAGTGCAGGAGACACAAGATAAGTAGTTTACTATTCCTGGGTGGTGAAGATCCCCTGGATGAAGAAAATGGCAACCCATTCCAGTATTCTTCCCTGAAAAATGCCATGGACAAGAGAAGCCTGGCGGGCTGCAGTCCATGGGGTTGCAAAGAGTCTGACATGACTGATCACACACACACAGTGGATATTCCATATATGTTTGTTAAATCTAATTGGTGAATTTTGTTGTTCAGCTGCTGTACTTCCTTATTTAAATATCTTGTCATTTATTCACTATTCTGAGTGGGATATTTAAGTCTCTGTTATTGTAGAACTGTTTCTCTTCCTTCAGTTCTTAGGTTTTGCTTCATATATTTTGATAATTATATACTGTATAGTTATATCGAGGGTTTTATAACATATAAAGTCTTTTCTTGTCTGTATTAGCTTTTCTTAGTCTGTTTTGCCTGCCATTAGTATGGCCACCTCTGCTCGCTTCTGGTCACTGTTTGTATGTAATATCTTTTTATGTCCTTTCACTTTCCTTCTGTTTCTGTCTTTGGATCTCAAGTGAGTCTCTTGTAGATGAGACCTATGGGATCGAGTGTTTTTATCCATTCTGTATATCTCTGTTTTTTGATTGGAGAGTTTAATCCATTTACATCATTTAATTGCTGAAAAGGAGAAGACTGAGATCAAATTGCCAGCATCCACTGGATCATAGAATAAGCAAGAGAATTCCAGAAAACATATACTTACACTTCATTGACCACATTAAAGCCTTTGACTGTGTGGATCATAACAAACTGTGGAAAATTCTTCAAGAGGAGGGAATACCAGATCACCTTACCTGCCTCCTGGCAAAACCTGTATGCAGGTCAAGAAGCAACAATTAGAGCCAGACATGGAACAATGGACTGGTTTCAAACAGGGAAAGGAGTACATCAAGGCTGTATATTGTCAGCCTGCTTAATTAACTTATATGCTAAGTACATTATGCAAAATGCTGGGCTAGATGAAGCCAAGTTGGAATCAGGATCAGAGGGAGAAATATCAATAACCTCAGAGATGCACATGACACCACCCTTATGGCAGAAAGTGAAGAACTAAAGAGCCTCTTGATGAAGGTAAAAGAGGAGAGTAAAAAAGCTGGCTTAAAACTCAACATTCAGAAAACAAGTTCATGGCATCCAGTCCCATCATCACTTCATGGCAAATAGATGGGGAAACAGTGGAAATGGTGACAGACTTTATTTTCCTGGGCTCCAAAGTCAACGCAGATGGTGACTGCAGCCTTTAAATTAAAAGACACTTGCTCCTTGGATGAAAAGCTATGACCAACTTAGCATATTAAAAAGGAGAGATGTTAATTTGCCAACACAGGTCCACATAGTCAAAGCTATAATTTTTCCAGTAGTCATGTGTGGATGTGAGAGTTGGACCATAAAGAAGGCTGAATGCCAAAGGATTGATGCTTTTGAACTGTGGTGTTGGAGAAGACTCATGAGAGTCCCTTAGACTGCAAGGAGATCAAACTAGAGAATCCTAAAGGAAATCAACCCTGAATATTCACTGGAAGGACTGGTGAAGCTGAAGCTCCATTATTTTGGCCACCTAATGTGAAGAGCTGACTCATTAGAGAAGACCCTGATGCTGGGAAAGATTGAAGTCAGGAACAGACGAGGACAAGATGGTTAAATGGCATCACCGACTCAATGGACATGAGTTTGAACAAGCTCTGGGAGATGGTGAAGGATAGGGAAGCCTGGCGTGCTGCAGTCCATGGGGTCACAAAGTGTCGGACACGACTAAGCGACTGGAAAACAACAAAGGAGAAGACTGACTTGTACCATTTTTTCCTATATGCCTTACAGCCTTTTGTCTCTCATTTTCTTTTTTTTTTTT